>JBCFXI010001432.1:0-54334 GCA_038496175.1 Ampulex compressa | reverse complement strand
TATATATAAATTATCAATTTAATTCTTAACCTTTTTAACATTAGTTATTGAAGTCACGCAGAGTGATTTAGTCTTTTACACGCAGAATGTCGTTCTATCGACTAAAATTCTAACTTCACAAAACCAAATGGAGGATTCAAATAAGAATTATTATGAAAGTGTGAGAAGTAACTGCTCGTTACAAACCAATATAATAAATACATGTCTCGTTAGCGTCACGAATAGTAAAGTTGGGAGCGCCTATGTATATATTTTACATTCTTTTTTGACATTTTGAAATAGCTAATGGTTCTTCTATCTAAATTTTCGGCACTCAAAACACGACATCAAGACATAGGGTAAAACTAGAGAAACCTAGCTTAATTATTTCTTTCCAAAACCGTAACGTTCTTAAAAAGTTATACTTATTCTTACAGTGAAATTTTGAGAGATTCTTGTTATGAGCATTCAAATGTTTTATAACCAATGACTTTCTAGATTTAACTAATTTTCTTGAATTTTATTAGATATAATTAGAAGTCTTAAAAATGCACGATTTTTAGAAATTTTTGTTATGGAGAATGGATTAGTATTCATATTTTTTTAAAGTTTGGTATTCACTTATACATATCTTGAACTACTAACACATTTTTTTGTTGCATAATGAAATAATATAACTGGCATATCACCACGTTTTTCTGGCAGGTTTGCGCACGAGTTGCAAATTGGAAGACTTTGAATTTTTTAACATAAAAGTTCATAATTTAACTTTTTTTTACGTATGATACGAACGATGATCCTTTTCCATTTTTTTTCTATAAAAAAGTATCTTTCTTTTTTTTAGAGATTTTTCAAAATTCTTCAAACATTTTATAAGATAGATATAGAAGGTAATAATATTATGCATAGTAGATAGTTAGTTTTATTGAGATCTGTTGAATAGTATTTAGGTGAAAGTTCCCGCCGATTTGAAAGATGTAGTTTAAAGAAAAACCTGTTTAATGATTTAAGAAGTAAAACGTAAAAAATACGCATATTTTACTGACAAATCAGTGAGTTCTTCAGCTTCCTAATAAAACTTATTTTACTCGATTACTATCTTTTTGCGTGCCGCACAAAGCTCTTTAGTGGCTAAAGTCTTTGGGGAACCAGCCGATGCTCCTTGATGTGCTCAGCGTATTTCTTACACCGATTTCCAATCATTATTTCCAGTTTCTACTTACATTGCAAAATGGAAATATATTCTTCATTGAAAAGTTTAACAACAATATACAATGCTCTTGCAACTAATTTTAAACTAGAATAAAATTAATTTTGGAGTTAAACACCAGAGGGTGGAATTAACCCTTTTCTTTGCATTCTGAGTGTCGCTGCCCGAGCAGATCTGGAGTAACTCAATCCTGAATAAATCTTTATAAATAGGAAGAATATGTTTCTAATTTTCTGAATCGAGTAGAGGGGGGGGGGTGTTCTAACAAATCTAAATTACTTCAACAACTTTGCATTTCTGTTACTTATACGAACTGTCTTTGCTGCGAGTGGTATTCGTGTTATCGATTTTCGTTTGTAGAGCACAAATATTAAATAGCCATTATAGGTTTCTCATGTCTTTAACACTACCTTTATTTTTTTTTAATTGTTAAACCATAGTAAGTAGTCGGTTTTTTCTTTATCGAAGTATTCAGCAGTTTATTTTTTCCACCGAGTTCGTGCGATTTCTTTACATTTCAGAGCCAATCATTACTGTTAAAAAATGCATTTTTCAAACCGTCTAATTGTATCTTCCCCCTTCATTGTTGGGTATATGACAGTTAGGTATATTATTATACGATTGTATGATGAACTAAAGATAAAATTTTCGCTTACATTTTTTATGATTTATTTTGCATAAAATTCCACGTTAAGCATTAGATTTGTTTGGATAAAATTTTTAAATATTTTTTTGTTATCAACTTTTTGTATTTTTTAAAACTGCAAGGCACGTAAACAAGCCGATAAATTTGAATTTGGAAATGTTTGGCATATGCGAGAATAAAGTTTTACTCTCACTGTCATATTTACTTGCGATAAAAAAAAAAGGTTAAATTGTAGATTGTAGATGCTATGGTCGAAAGAAGGAACTTGAAAGAAGCGTTTAGTATGTTGTAATACGTAAGAACAGCGCAAAACAGGAATCGGCACATTATATGTATATAGATAACTCCTGAAAAGTATCGTACCAAAGCAAAATGTACTATTTTAATACTATAATGGATATAGGTTACGATATATTATTTTACTTTAAAATAATTAAAATAATTTCATTAGTCTTTTCTTATTTAACTTTCTTTACCTGAAAAGTTTTTTTTAGCACATTGGTGCGATATGCCCGATCAAAATCAGACCAAACACGATATAATTACGACCACATTTATTTATTTAACGCTTGGACTGTTTGTTTTCTATACGCGATAAGGTATTCTTATCTCAATTCTTTTCGTGGATCAGGCTTGGCCTGCATTGTTAACGTTAGTCCAAGTTTAATACTAGCCTGAAACAGTCTTGTAAGCGAGAATAGCATTTTAAAAGTTTTTTCAGCCCTATAAATATGGATAGAGATCACATCAGTTTTAGTTCAGACAAATTCGATATTTCGACTTTGACCGAGCAAATTACATCGATTCACGATAAATTACTCCACAAAACTGGTGGCATAAGCTTTTTTTGGGGCATGGAAATTTGTCTGATCGATTCCTACATACTGTATAAACTAGAAAAAAAAAAGAAAAAAAGGGAAGGGCCACTCAATCATTTGCGCTTTTTACAAAAGGTTTGTGAAGTAATTGAGAGGAACCCATCGCCCGCATCGTGAGCAAGCGTCGACATTGCTCACCGATGAACCCGGGCTAAATAAAAAGCTCCATATTGTGCTAAAAAAAAAACAAACAGGAATTGCAAGCTTTGCTCTAACCTTAATCAGTCTGGCGGTAGACGAGAAATCTCGTATTATTGTCATAAGTGTCCTTACAAACCGAAGATGTATTTTGGATATTGTTTCGCTAAATATCACACAGAAACTAATTACAAAGTATAATTAACCAATTTTATTGTATTCAATGTAAAAATAAATATATTGCAATTTTATTATTTATATACGTTTGTTCGAGTTAGAATTATTTTAACGGACCTGGAAAAGGCTTCTCTAGTACAACCAAAATGGTCTCGAGTTGCTGGTTTGCCTGAACGAAAAAGACTTTGAATGCAAAGGGTTAATACTGTGGCCGCCGGACACTAGCCACCGCATAGGAGCGACGTACACATTGCATGCACCGCTGTCAAGCGCAGAGATCGTGAAGACGACGGCGGAATAATGAAGAGAACGACTGCAGAGAGGCGCATACTCTTGCGACTAAAATAAACTCAAGATCTGCAGTAAAAGGGATCACTCCGCGAAGCAGACAGATCATCGAGTACTAACAATAATCCAACGTTACTTCAAGAGCGCACACTGTGAACAACTAGTTCAAACGCTCTTGAAAGTACTTTTTGGGGTGTGTCTCAGCAGCGTCTCCGAGCCACCAGAACATTTAGCAGTACGCAACAGTGCGGAGGATATTTATCCAGCAGCACTAACGACAGAGCGGAGATCAACTCGTTCAGTGGTCCCAGCAGGATACATGGTATTCCAAAATGATGTTCTCCCTGCTTGATAGTCAATAACTAGAAAACAAAGTGACGTAGAATTACAATTCTTGAGCGATCGTGTAGTGCACTGTTTTTGCAACAGATGTCAATCATTTTATTTGCTTAAAGTGACCACCATTAACAACTATACAGCGTCGATGCTACTGAACTGCAGAGTGAACTACGGTTGTTAGTATACCCGGTGATTTGGCTGGTAGCGTATGGATGGTACAGACGGACCCATTAATTTGTTCCTTGACCCCTCAAGTGGGGCAAGGAGAAGGTGGAATACGACCGTGGCGGTGTCAGGCGGCTGGGGCCAATCGGCCCAGATTTATAGACTCTGTGATCGACACGCGACATATTTAATTGTATTATTCATACATTCGTGCAAATACAACATTATAGAGCCAAATATAACTTATTGACAGTCTAAGAAGGTAGGAAAAGAACGAAATATCTTTTAAAATTGGACAGCCGCCTGACACCGCCATCGTCGTATTCCACCTTTTCCTTGCCCCACTTGAGGGGTCGCGGAACAAATTAATGGGTCCGTCTGTACCATCACGGTTGTATAGCGCAATGTTTTCGTGATGGCAGCCATGACACCGGATATACTGACAGCCGTAGTCTGCTGAACAGTTCAGCGGCATCGACGTTGGTCGCTTAGTGGTCGCTTTGAGCGTATTAACACATTGCTGACCGGTCACGAGTTAACTCGTGATATCGTGGCCAAACGTTGGTGACCGGTCACGAGTTAACTCGTGTTTTCGTAGCCAAGTCTTGGTGACCGGTCACGTGTTAGCTCGTGGTTCTGTAGCCAATCGTTAGTGACCGGTGACTGTTACACATTTTATCATACGAAAAAGAAATATTAAGAGTTAAATAATAAACAAAATTTATTAAAGTTAATTTATATTGTTTTACTTTCACATCCGCTTTCAAAACAGTAGCCGGCCACATGAGGTAAATTTTCGGAACAGTTGCCGGTCAGCAATGTGTTAAATGAGTCATCTAGCCTTTGTCACTTCTTGAGAAAAGATTGCACTATACAACCGTTGTAATTCTACGTCACTTTGTTCCCTAGATTTTGGCTATAAAAGAGTGAGTACATGATTTTGGAATACACTCTATGATAAATCCGCTATCACGTGCAGTAACCACGCGGCAGTCAAAAAGGATCGAGCATCCCTTTCATCGCTCTGCATTCAGGCGAAGCTGCGACTTTCGTCATGTCACTTCGACGACAGTCACAATATCGGAATCGTCTTCAAGACACCTTCAGCATTCTGTCCCTCTGTCTAGGAACATTTGGGGAGATCGGAGCGACGCGCACGGATCCACGCATACAACCTATCCTCGTAAATACTTACTGAGTAATGGAGTTTATTAACGTTTTAATCAAATTGCTAGAAAAGTATATGATATATCGTTAGACATTGTCGCACACGTGGAATGTGAGCTATGTTTCGATAGTTGCCGGGGAACACAGGAGTCGCTTTGTGACATTAACGAGGAACGAGATGCTATCTGCGTGCCGCATCGTGTTTAGCTTCCTACAATATTACTTTAGCTCATTAACATTTTTTTTTTTGGGAAGTAATATTTATTTACGTTCATGACATGATTTTGGAATCATTTAAAATTTATCAATAGAATGTAATTTTTATAATTTTATATTTTTAGTCATACATTAACACGGCTTGCACGTAAAGTAGACTGTCGATCATCGGTGACTCACGCAATCCAAATGAAAAGTTTAGTGTTGGTCACTGGTGACTCACATGGCACTTAACGCGTTAATACAAAGAATCAATAGAACTTTATTCACGTTTAATGAAACGTTTCTAAAACTTAGTTTAATATCGCTAATGTTTCTGGAATACGATTTATCCGGCACAGCCATGCAAGAACTCTTGGTTTATACAGAGTGTCACGAATTATCTTTGTTACCGCTTTTATTTTATTTTGAGGTAAAGGAATTCGCGGTTTTGGGTCAAGCGTGTTTGCGCGACACTCCCCTGGGATGAGGCTAATGGTCTAGTATTTCTGGGCGAATTTCTGGGGGGATTGAGAGAACTCTTTAACGAAATCGTCGTAACAGTGTGCCTGTTCAAGGAATGGTTGTGGGGCGAATGTAGGAAGTTGAGGACAAATGTCAAAAGCAACGAAACCATCTTTCACAATAAAGGTTTTTATTGATTTTCCTAATTGGAGATAAAATCTTTTAAATTTGAGTTTTTGTCCACCACCAAATTTTTGTTTAATGCGCTACTTATCAAACTGACCTAATCCTTTCGGTTCTCTGATATGAAGATGGGTGCGCCTAAGTTCTTGCGGAAATGACTTTTGGACCAGGACGAATTGGAGACTTTGTCGATTTTTTCAATACGCAGTCGGGTGTGCTTTGAATCCTCCAAAAATACGCGTTAGTTAATTCAAATATTTTTGACTTCTCCGATACGCAGCCGAGTGCGCCTCAGATTGTTTAGAAATATCTTAATATATTATGATTCGATAGAGAAGAACTCGATTAAGAGCGTTACACGTATGACTGAATCTTACTGGTTAAATTTTAAGATCAGGAAGAACGAGATGTTCACTAACAGTATAACGAAAGCAGATTCAGAACGTCGCTAAGAACTTTTTATAACGAATGACGACTAATAATATAATGACGATCGTGTCCAAAAGTACCAATATATATACCAATATACGTGGGTGGTTCGATAAGTACTTAGCTTATATAAATATACTATCGTGTAATATATTCTCCTAGACAGCTACCGTCAAAATTTCAGCCAAATCGGACTCGTAGTTTTGCTGTGGCCGGGTTTGAAAGCGGGCGTGTCTACGAATTTTAGAAAAATGGAAAAAGAGCAATTATCCTTCGGTGATTCGATTCTTATCTTTGGAAGGGAAATCGCGCAGCGAAATCAAAGAGCGCTTAGATGCTGTTTACGGTGACTCTTCTCCTTCGACGGCGACCGTCAAAAATTGGTTTATCGAGTTTCAACGTGAAAATGAGACCTCCGGAAAACGTTTTTTTCAGACAGGTTAAAGAAGTTGGAGCATCGCTGGGTCGAGTGTATCGAGCTAAAAGGAGACCATGTTGAGAATTAAATCGCCATTTTTCCAAAATTTTCGTTTTTCTTTCGTAGGCTAAGTACTTATCGGACCACCCTCGTATATACCCTTATCGTACTTGTGCCCAGTTTATGTTTATTGGGGATCCTAAAATTATCAATTGCAAGCGTACTCTCCAGTCATTTTGATTTCCAATACCACTTTTCTTTGTCCGAGTCAAGGCCTAACGGTTTAAGAAGTCGATGGACAAAAACGACGAATGCTCAACGCGTGGTATTCGAGCCTTGATGGATAAACAGAGACGCATCGGGGTTTGCTGTAGCGAAGCCGAAGATCACTGTCTTGTTGTTATATCTTACGCGTCCTGGCGACTCGCGGAATTTATGTACGTGCCTATCGGTTATAGATTTTCAATTTAAATATGCAAAAAATGCGAGAAAGAGAGAGAAACTCAAGGCCTCCTCTTCTTATCCCTCCTACATAATATTATATTAAACCAATGATGATGTGTGTGAAGGATTTTTTTGGGTATGGTTCTTTTCGCGGAGAGCGAGGAGTGCTTCTCATTGCACTGGCAAGGCGGACAATCTCTTTGAGGACGCACAAGGGTGAGCTCAACAGAGATTGCCTCCCCGAGAGTACAGAGAACTCGCGTCCGTGCATTAACAGGTCGGAAATCGTGGAGGAGAACACGCGAATGTGAACTCAGCTAAGATCTCGTTCCTGAGAATATAGAGGAGTTAGAGCCACGGAAAAGATTTAAAAATTCTTTCTGAAATAAAGCAAAAGATTAATGTTGTAGGAATTACGTGCACGGAGTTACGATATTACTTACAATCCGGGGGTTTCGCTCTATCTATCTGATTTCACTCTGAATTTACTCCCATCATACGACAAGCAAGAATTTCAAAAATTTAGTAAGAACAGTGCCGTGGTGCGGTTTGTACACACGATTCCTCGGTTTGAGGCGTCCGTAATAGCCGCGGATACGAGCGGTTTTGCTCGATACCCGGAAGTCAGTTTGACTTAGCTGTTGGTCGTTTATCGTCCACTAATTTTCCAAGACTTTTATATCCGACGCATGATCTGAATTCTAAGTTCTATTTGAAATCTCAAGAGCTCTGTTAAACGCTGCCGATTTCACTCACTACCAAAAACCGAATGCCGATCCATGGCAGTGATGCCAGGACGTGGGATTTTTTCCCACGTGACGGCGTTCGTGCGCATGCGCATGCTGACGTCACAGCTCGACGGCGATTGTTTCCATGGACGTATCTATGTGCAACAGTAGATACGTGTAAAGGGTCCTAATTTTTACCGTATTTCAATTGTCACGGGGGTCTAACGATACCCCATATTTGAGTAAAGTATATACGTTACTGAGAATTCGGTAGGGCGCAAGAGTGGGAAAAATCCCACGTCCTGGAATCACTGATCTATGGATCGATCCTTTGCTCTTCGCTCGATGCCGAAAAGCGGAATAGGGGCGGCGCATGCGCGTTAGCCGTTTCTGTTTACTAGGAGGGATATTCCCCTCGTGGCTCACCGATATAAGTGGGTTGCACGGATCTATTGTACTGCAGGATAGAAGATTTTGTGCGTACAGACCGAATCAATAATTTGTTCTGTGACCCCTGAAGAGGGGCAAGGAGAAGCTGGAATGCGATCGTGGAGGTGCCAAGTGGCAGGGACCGGCTAGGACCTGGTTTACCGATTCTACGCTCAATATGCGCGCGATTTACAAACTGCGCATAAACTTATAATCATGGTCGGTGGAATATATATTGATGTACATTGTAGCATTGTTCATAAAAACTGGTGAATATGATATTACGAAACCTAATATAAGTTATTGGCAGTATAAGGAGATGGAAAATGAGGGTATTAGCTTTAAACATTGAAAAGATGTCCTTTGAGAAAAAACTTTTGCATCTTAGTAGCTTCGTTGGAGTAAATGGCGAAGCAACTGATATTAGGAAGACATACAAAGTAACTAAGATGCAAAAGTTTCTTCCCGAAGGACATTTATTCAATGTTTAAAGCTAATACCCTCATTTTTCATCTCCTTATACTGCCAATAATTGATATTAGGTTTCGTAATATGTAGCCGTGCAGGGTATAATGTATGGTTACACAATATTAATGATGAATCGAAAAAGGTTCTAAGAACATCTCCACTTTTCCTGTTATGATTACAATGCTATTGAGGCCGCGGGCATGCAGATGTTTAACCCCTTAACGCACAGATTTTTTGAAAAAAAAACCGGTCAAAAAGAAATCGATTTTCTTAATGTAAAGAAAAACACTTTAGAACATTGTCTTGGAAAAAAAATTTTTAAAATACAGAATTAATCAAAATTTTTATTTTAATTTTGGATTTTGATCTACATCGCAGAAAAGAGCCGAATATTGCCATTATTGCCGAATATTGCAGAATATAGCCGTTGATTGCAAGGAGATAAGCCATGTCCAACCAAATCCATATCCTCAAAGGTTTCCATTTGTTACCGCTCCTGATTCAAGTTTTCTTTTGGTGGACAATTTTGATATATTGCGTTTTTGTTCCATGGAAAAAAGCTATATTTTATTCTTGAATAAATGTGTTATAGCTTACAATCCTATGTGAATGATAAATAACAATAAAACGATTTTCTTTTTTAGCTTTCACATTGTTATTTTCAATTCTCGATAATATTCGTGTGTGAAAAATTATAGGTGCATAAAATACAACGCCGCTCGAATTATCTCGAGTGTGCACAGTTCAGCCTGTTTAGCGCTCTCGAATTAACTGGAGCGCACAAGTTAAGGGCTTAATTCTAATAAATCGCTATGAATGTTTGCTTTTCGATTTCCATTTTCTCTTTTTCTTGCGAACGATACTCGTCACAACAGAGAAAGAAGAAAATCCAGGCCGTAACAGGATTTCGAGATGAGTAACGAAATGCGACGGATATACACTTTGTCTGGCCGCCTTTTATGTATTGTCTTTAATGTCTCGAAAATCTATCCCCGAAGATTCTGTTCAGGCCGCCTTCTTACATCTTGAGGCACTCGTCGCAGGTTGCTTTGTACGGTGAGAACCTTTTTTTCCCCTCCTTCCACCCTCTGACACCAATTTGTAGGATACTCTTGTGCTGTTTTATAAGAAAAAAAGAGCCCCTGTCGTCTTTCAGCCTCGGGACTTCTTTTTTTATATCGAAAGCCATCGCCTTTCTCCATTGAACCGTAGCACATCGCTTCTAGATTTTCTTTACCCCTTTCTTTTATACCATTTGTTGGCACCAAAAGTGTTTCTCATACAGCGTAAAACACTAATTTAAAAGTTTTAGGACATATGCTTGCTGTAACAATATTTAATCGCACTGTGTGAATAACTTAAGTATGTAGTTTTATTGCTGTGTACATATATAGATATACATTTCAGATTATTTGAGTATAAAGGAATTCTTGGAAACACTTTAGGATGACAGCGTACAAAATACGCTATCTTGTTTTGTATATCTACAATGGTTCAATGATGTATTTTATTTTTTATTTGACTTATGCAATGGTGTAGGCGGATAATGTACCATTACGAATTTTTAGACTGAGGTTTTAGATGTGTTCAAAGCTTCCATCGAGATCAGCCTACTTTCATTACATCCCGCGTCACGAGACATGTAAATAATTAGCAGCATTATATGGTATTAATAATTTGGATAAGTTGATAATAAATTATCTCTCATATTTCCCGTTATAATGCTATCAATTATGTAAATTTTGCTTTCCATTCACATGCGTCACGGATTAAAGGACGGCTGATAAACGCGCATGTTAATATAATGGCAAAATATTAATAAATACGGTTATACAATATCACAGGCTCATTAGTAAAGCATGTATCTCGTTGGTGGTCATGTATGACCACCGTGGCGTGCATGATTACACTTAATAATAGTTTTCAAACATTTATTAGTATAATACTGTGGTGTAACCTTTAAACATTATCATAACAGCAGTATGTTACCAACAAAATTTTGCAAATTTCGGGACAAACAAACATTACGATAATAATCGAATCTAGAGCGATACAATATACTGCTCAAGCTGTACTGACCAGCTGCATCTATCATGATATGTTTGAAATGCTTTCATACAATGCATCGGTAGATAGAAGATTTGATATAATTAATCTTACATTTTTGTTCTTTTGATAAAAATATTTGATCGTTAAATAGTGCATATTTTTTTTTATTTCTAATTGGCAATAATGTGCAAAATTCATTAACCGTCAATGTTTATTCAGATTTCACAATTGTAAACATTTGACACCATCCGGTCATCGGTGGCCATCAGTGGCATTATGGAACTAGGTAATTGTTTAAATAAATTACATTAATTAGTCAATTGTAAACATTATTTAATTTCAATTTCGAAACATTAAATATCGCCTAAAATGTGTTTTGTATTTTAGTGATTATGGTACGGTAGGTGGTTTGGAGGTAAAATGTTAAAAATGACTCGTACACTAATAATAAACTCAGCAATACACTTATTATGCGCGTCGAAATGTATGTTTCCTCAAAACGAAAAAACTCTAATGGCTCTCTGTTTTTCTGCGTCGCTAAGGGCGACGCTCTCCTTTTTATATATTCGCTATGATAATCAGTAGGTGGCCTTTTTCGGTCTTGCACTGCTCGACCGACTGTGGAAAAGGCGCTTGGCTAATGCACAGAGGACACATTTTGTTTATAAATAATAACAAGAAATAAAATAGGAGTATTTCTTGTTTTGAATGTTAATTATATTTATGTATTATTAAACTTAACATAAATCAATAAATAATAATAATAATAGATTATGCTTGTTATATGTGGCAGCGTTTTGAAATACTTATGATGTACAGGCGGTATGTAAGATAATAATTGCTTCCTATCCTTATATATTTTGTATGTAATAGACTTGGGATCATAATATAAAGGCACCAAGGCGATTTTTTCAAATTTTGACAGCTTTTCCCGACAAGTATGTGATAAATCTAAAGTCTTAAATGCTGTGTCCTTTGTTGATGTTTTATAATAGTTTTATAATATAAAATAGTGTACGGTGCACTTTTGCAAAACCTCATCCAACATATTTTCAACCAATTTGCCTTTTCTCAAATAGTATTTCTTCCTATCAGTTCTTTTATTGCGTTTTGTAGACTTTCCATTCGAACGAAATTCTTTTGTTTCATTTTGCGTAAAATAAAGTTATTATGTTGTCTCCATTGTTTTATAACATTATAATAATCCTGTGGTGTGTACTAGAAATTCTTTTTTCGTAATGCCATTTTTATGATACCAAAATCTACATCGTTTGGAAAATACGAATACCCGAAGAGTAGAGATTCATAGTCAATTACTTGTATATTATTTTTTTTTTACAAAGACTGGACAACCCTCAATCACATCACTGCCATTTGTAAATTTCGATTTTATCCAGTACACATATCACTATATGCGATAACATCACTTTGAGTGGTTACATTTTGTAACTGTCACAAACAGCAAGAAGCTATTTTCTACAATCCTCTGGAAACAGTAGTTTCGTCCGACACATACATATTAACTTTATAGCCGTGGAAATTATGAAATCCCTCGTTTAAAGCATACATATTTCGCCACCTGTTTAAGGAAATTAGATTTACACCACTTTCATAATCAATGACTATGCAATTTCTCTTATCAGCCAGTTTTTAATTGAACAAAGCATTGGTACTTCTTTATATATTAAATGATAATTAGTTATAAATAAAAAGTTTACACTAAATTAAGCATAAATCACGTGATATCTCATTCTTTTTTTAAAAATGGACTTACACCACTTTCAAAATAAACGGTCCATTTCTTTAGTCCTTACGTAGCAAATAAATAGTTATTCTATTTAACCGATTTAGAACTTCGAACCTTTTACTTGCGTTCGCCATTCCCTTACTACCAAACATTTTTTTTATTTTACAAACTTTTAAATATAACTTTGAAAACGCTCATTCAGACTTGTATATATTTATCAATATGATATAAAAATTATGCGTATCGATGTTTAATTGATCTGTCAAAGATTGCAATTTCGACGATTTTTCAAAACCAATGATGTATCAGTGAAACATTTCCATCAATTTATCTTCATTTTTTTCGCGCTCTGCCCGCTGTGGTCTCAGTATTTCTCCCGGCCACTATCGTCTAGTTTTAATGATAAATTAATGGCTTTTAATTGGCCGTGCCAGCTATTGTACTCGTGAATATGCATAAGCAGGCTTGCGTATACTTACGGAATACCAATCGCTCGCGGTATGCAAATGTGTGGAAATCTCTTTTCAAAAGATAGATTGACGTTATAGAACGCTGCGTAATTAAAAGCCGAAGGTAATAACAGCCGATCAAACGTGTTTCTCGATATCTGGTAATTACAAATAAAAATGAAAACGTCAAAATAAGCTCAGTAACGCGCGATTGATTATTAAACAAGAAAAAAACAGCTTTAAAAAAACAGACTTTTATTAGAGAAGAATCAAAAAATATCCTGAATACTGGTGATACCTTCTATTTATCTGGTCTTTACTGTTGCATTGTATTTATTTGAATATATTTTTTACATATACTTACACTAAACTTAAATCTTATATATAATATTTATTGCCAATAAATTTAGAAAAATGGGATTGATAATTATTTAACGTACAGGAGAACTCAAATGTAAAATATGAAAAAACGCATAAATTTTAATGTGAAACGAACAACAATTAAATCGACATTGATTTGAAATCATTTTCTACACAACTTTCAATAGTTACAATAACATATAGGAATCCGGAAGGTGAAAAAGAATAAAATGCGAAATATTATTGAACTTTATTTAACATTAAACTATTTTTTAATTTTAGGTCTTTGATACAATAGTCCGTTTTAATCAGTAACAGTAAAATTTGTAATTGTACTACTTCTAAGATTTTATTTGAAACGATTAAAGCATACTTCCCACCAACTAAACAGTAAATTAAATCTTGAAATTACGAGTACTTTATTTTGTCATTTTTTTCCATTATATTTGAGGATCAGGTCAAGAGCCGACAGTAACATAAGAGTTAGATGCCTTTGTCTGTACTACCCGCTAGGTTCTCTACCTGCATCCTCGATGATAGGCCTTGACCTAACTATAAATTTACTACGAAACTAAATATTTATTGCTTTTTGATGAGTTTTAGTCATTCACTTTGTATAACTTTTTTTTCTGCTCAAGTTTATAAACGAAACATCAAAGAGAAACATACATACACCCATATAATAAAGAATATATAACAATTCGTATATGAACTGAACAGCTTCTAAAATTTTCATAAATGTGCGTCATCTGTATTATTTATATTAAAAGGAATAGTAATTGCTTAATAGCTGTCTTTTACTTTTCATACTTATTCTTGCTTCTCATATATTCCAATACGAGATTCCAATGCGACTCAGCACATGTTTAATCAAACAAACTACGAATACGATTCAATCGATTGTATATGTAAATAGACTCTGCGTGATTAATTTTCTGCGGAGAGGGATCAGTCTGTTACCTTTGTTGACCCAAAAGACGACGTACAAATCGTGACACGTGTTCAATTATACGGTGTACGAAACATCGTTTTGTTTATCCATAAATTCATATGTATTTGAGTATTCTGGCTGTATTTGTTGGATTGAATACTATCGGAGAAAAAGAGTTGACTTTGCGTTGTATTTTATTTTTTTTTAACAATGCGTACAAATTTTAATCTTCGTGAATGTTTATGTAATTTCTATAGATTAAGGTTTATGGTGAAATTTAAGGTTTTAGTTTTTAGTTTTAATTCAATGTATATATTGTACAAAAAAGACAACGATTATACTGTGTTCAAAAAGTAATGTTCGAATGCATATCCGCATATCTTTATGCCTTATTACAACATTGAGAAACATTGAAAAGGATTTATCGATAGCGATATATTGTTTTGAGAATGAAACAAGAAGTTGAGGACGAAAGTTCTTTGATATTTTCAGCGTAAACGGATGCTGATCTGTCATAAACTTCTTAAAGTGGACAAAATTTTAGCATTATCAATTATTTGAAAGGGTGGCGCGGCATATATACATATCGATCTACATTGCGTTTTTATCATGAACTATACTGATACGAATTTTATATCGTTTTATATTCTTTCGACGTTTTGCTTTACACATCACATTTTCAATACTGAATAAAATTATATAAGTACTTTTTATATACTTTATTATATACTTTTAGTTTATTTTAGTATATTTTATATACTTTATACTTAATTATATAAGAAAAATTATATAGAATACTGATTTAAAATTTATCATTGTTAGAACATCAAATTAATGCTGGCGAAGAGATACCGTCATAATTTGTGAAATTAAAGGCTAATGCAAATTTTTGCAGTATATTTGCATATTATTTTTTACCCATATTTTGTGGAATACAATGTACATATTTGCATTATAATTTATAATAATGTAGTACTGGACCAAATTTAACCAGTCTTGCATAAACCAATTGAGAGTTCGGCACGGGATCTTCTGTTCTATAAATATGTGTAGTAAAAAATGTTGGTAAAAATATGGTTAATTAAAAAGGTTGAAATATATACTCAGATTATTAAAATTATCAATAACATGTGAGAGTTGAAGTTTAATATAGAACTGGACATCGTACTTCTCAGCTCTTCAGCAAATTCTTTAACAAATACTTTACTCGCACAACGCAACACCTTTTCTTAAACTGCACTGCTACACTGGTGACACCTGACTGTCCTCACAGTGCCTTAAACACTGCACCAGTCACGCATTTTTCCACGCACAGATGCACACCCACTTTCAATCGTTCAAGAGCTTAGAATACTCGAAAGTCCGCCTCCAAAGCCGTATTATTACGATAGATTACTTCTAACCCGGGCAAATACACTCTGAACACCATTCAAAATTCTCCTGCACCACATATGTATATAACTATGTTCATTGTCGTATAATCCTTTTCGATTCATCCGGCTATTCCTGCTCTTTTCAAAGTGTCAAGGTTAAATACAGTGAAATAATTATTACAATTTATGTATTGTACCTTTCACAATGCCATATGCTTAGATTATCTACATGGATCGGCTACTCTAACCGTGTATTGGAAAATAATGATAATGACTTGGAGAATTGTTGAATGTATTGGAGAATAATGATAACTGACTTGTCTAATGTGGATGTTAATTCGAATCTGTATATTTTATAAGAAAAGTGATGATATTGCATATAATAATGCGCTTAAGATATTACCTTTTCACTAGTATTTGTTATTCTAATAATTTTATTATAAAAATGGTTAAAGCATTAGGTTAATAAAAAAGATAATTACAGTTCTAACCGCTACCTTTCATATTAAAAATTGGAATTATTGATGCAGTATTTTAATATCTTGTTCAAATATTCTGTTTAATGTTTGTGGATTTTATATTAACGTAGAATAAAAAATGAATCATTAATGCCATGAAGTCCTGGGAAGAGTAATGTCCTAATGAATTTCTAAATTTGTCTAGTTTTTTACTTGTATACGAAACAATAATTTTAATCCAGCCATTATGCTGAGAAAATAAAAACAAGTTGTCACTCGGTTGTCATTATATTTTTTTATTACTGTAGAAAAGCCTTATTGCAATAGCAAACGTGTCTCGTTTAAATATTTATTAGCAAATGTGACATATCATATTATACAGGGTGTCTCACGCAACATGATGTTACCTTCTAAATGGTTGGGAATATAAGATGTTATAAGTAAAAGTTAAATGATGTCAGATGATGTAAAGTATATAACAATTTCTATGAACTTTTGTGCATCGTTTCATCAGAAAAATGCAACCGCAATTTTTTTTTAAATAGAGACCTATGATTTTGACTGCACAATCGAGGTAGTCTTTTGTGCTCCACATAAAAGGACCCCACATACTTATACCTTAAACTGATTCGTTAGGAAATTATCGAAGCTAAAAGTTCTCTGAATTACTTCGGTCTTTCGACAAATATTTCGCAGTGTCTAGATACGTTATGTTCCTTCACAATGTTTGTAAACATGAAGCGGCTGCTAATGCGAGTCACTGTAAGATCGAGATTTCCATCAGTAAATATTCATTACTGACGTGTAATTGTTTGCCGACCCAGTGTTTCGAAATCATGGTATTTGCGAATAGTGAAGCAGTTGATATGTTCATTTTGTTTAGCAAATGCAATCGAAATGGTACTGAGTACTGTGCACGAGTAAATTGAAAGTGTACGGTATAAAGTTACGTCAGTAATATACAAAAGATATAGGGTTAGGAAACTTTGTAAAAAGCTAATATTTAAAGATGTCTCCTTTTCGGCGTACAAAATCAAATATAACAAAAAATTGCCTTGCGTATTGCATGTTTGATGTTCAATCCATATCACAATTTTTGGTACTATCGTAGTTGCGTATGGTCAGTGTTGCTCAGGCCTGGTAAAAATTGTTTTCTAAACATTTATAAAATTATTTTATTAAATATTAATGTTTTTTTTGCAAATTGTCACTTATTCAAATTCGACTTTATACATCTACTTCTCGCTTCTTTTTTAAATAACACTTCTGCAATAAATTTAAAAACTATTCAAATATTTTGTATTTCTTTAAAAGGTAATACCTTTTTTTTACTTTAGGAAGTGATGCGTACAAAATCGATTTTCCTGGCATATTTTCTCATGAAAATATTGATATTTGAGTTACTACACAAAATCTTCTCCGAGCGTAAGAGGAGTTGAGCTTTAAAGCTGTTTGGTGGGTCCATCTGAGAACAGAAGATTATAGGCGAAATAATTTCAGCGGTTGGTAGCGAAAATGAAATAAAATATACAAATAAATAATGCATAGCGAAATCGAACATGCTCACAACACTACGGTATTAAGAAGAAGATTCTAATCACGTAAAAAGTACATAATTATAAATGAACATTCCTTCTCAAAAATAACGAATGCATCGCATCCTAATTGGTAACGAAAATGCATATGACACAACAGAGCTATACTTTGAGATAAAGTTATAACCCGCTGCACATTTTTTTCACTCCATATGCTGTGCGTTTATTGTACAGAAATAACCAAAAAAATTAATTCAAGAAAAAAGCGTAACGAAATATATGCGATATTACTATTCGAAGTGCAGAGCACGAATGGTGTATTTCTTGTTTTAAAATATATGATACAAAATGTACATAACAAGCAATAATTAATCGATTATATGAAAAATATACACATGGCAATTTTTATATAGGTTTCATGCTATTTAGCAGTCTCGTAAAACATGAAAGATTGTAAGACTCATCGTATATAGGTTTTTCAAATTAAATTCACCCTTTTGCAAGCTAAGTACTTTTACATACATATAATATTCAAACAAATATTCGCTAATTTTAATTACATATTGAGAAATCAAAAACTCATACAAGAAAACATTCAGCAGTCTATAGTTAATTCAAATATTTTCTGTAACTTTCTTCGAAGATTACTTTAAAAATTGGAAGACGATAATCTCGACGAAATTTGGGTGATTTAGGCCAACGTAAGTACTCACAAGACACAGGAAGTGCGTGATGTTGTTGGTCAGGCAGGGCACACTCTAATTTTTTTACCACCATATTCTGTGCTGCTAAAATCAAGTTTAGTGCAAAAAATATCTTAGCTAATCATTTAAATCAGCAAAATTTAGTAAATACAATTAACAACTGTACAATTTAGTAAATGTAATTAACGATTAACTTTGTTGGAACTGTTACATTTACAAATTGTTATAATTATTATATGAATATGTATATCAAGGTGCACGCTGCTGCTGTAGGAGAACCGTTATAGACTACGTTATATATACTATATACTAACATATAATATATCATACATATAACCTTGTCTATAAGCGATTCTCCTTGAATTATTATTTTTATTATTAAATTATTGAATTACCCGCACACTGCTTTCATACATACCTTCATCACAATTACAATGTAATTATGTAGCTGTATGAATTATAATAAAATTTTTGAATTCTTACTACCTAATTAACACTACCTGATGTTTTTTAAAATATAATATATATGTAAAAGTACGTGATTTGCAACAGGGTGAATTCAATATGAAAAATTTATACCAATGTTACCAATTGCGTCACAAAGATAGGCAGGGTACGAAGGTCAGGTTACATGGTAGGAATCGAAGACCCACTAGCAGCCGTGTTACTGTTTTTTTTTATTCATTTTTGGCATCGATTGCTAAGGTCATCTGACCTAGGACCTACTGTTCAAGGTGGGTTCTGAACCACCAGAACTACAGTATACATATCACATGGAAAAACCAGAGGCGAAAGGCAAAATCCGGGTCTCCCGTGTGGCAGTCCGAGCTTCTATTCACTATACCATCAGTAGCTGTGTGTGGTCGATTGACACGAAAAACCAGTGTGCCTGTCGAACGCGTACGAAAAACACAGTCTGAGACGAACGCGAGAACCGCTCAGACGCGTCTTGCCTAGAAAGTCCTATACGTAGTATTATTAAACGATTGTTAATTCAAGTGAAAGGTCATCTCCACATTCTTCTTTTTTCGACAATCCCGCGCATACAAGATATAGTGAGTGTAAAATAGTGACTGCTTTTTAATTCTAACTACAGTATGTAATGCGGTGGAATCAAGTCTACGCTTTTAAGGAATGTAATAATCGTCGACGAGACAAATGGCAAATTCTTTATTCGAAAAAGAGTGAGTAGTATGCTCTTGCTCTCATCACTAAGCAATTTAACAAGTTACAATTCAAAGAACAAGCAATTCAACAGACGTTAGAAAATTCCTGAAGATTCTCACGCGCGATCGCGCAAGGACCACTGCGTAGTAACGCGGTTGTTGACAAGTTGTGACTCTTTGGATTCACGCTTATTATATTATATAATATTGTAAAAGGAAAGTACGAGGGCTTATCATCTGAATCGCACTCGCAATGGAAAGAATGACTGGATTATTTGCCTGCCGCCTTTCAGAGAGTAGCCTTTTGGACATGATAATTTTCTAAATATTATTTTGAAACTTCTTGCGTGGCGTTTGCTTTGTGAACTATAGTGGAATCTTATTGAGAAATCTTGAAACTCTTTTTCCTTGAAGGAGTCACTTTCAAGGAACTAGGTATTTTTCTTTTTAATGCAACGATTATACCTTTAGTTGCAGTTTTTTTGCGAAAATTAATTACGTCGTTACGCTTTTTAGTAATACATCGTTAAAACAACGCGATAATTATTCTGCACCTTTTAAACTGCTGCTTTTTCTTTGTGGCAGAAAATCCATTAATGCCTCTGTGTCCTTTACAAGTCAGAATGAAAAACGAAGCAAATGATAAAGCGCAAATTTATAATTATATATTCGGATTTTTTATTCTGGTACATGTAGACGCCAGCATTTGTTAAACGATTACTTCTTTATGAAATTAATACACTCCTTCATTTTACATAACTCGACTCAAAGTTTTATAGAATTCTTGGAATATTCAAACGAAAAATTCTATACAAACAAATCGCCGCTAAGCTAAAAAAAATATTCTGCGGAAGATCGGCTTTATATATTTAACACCTTAGTAAAACCTATAGAAAAGCGATAAAACAGCGTAGTGTACGACAATAGGCAAACTATCGTTGAAGCGACTTTATTTCTCACATTTGATACAAAAAAGCTCTTGACTGTGTGCGACATAAAATAACCGACATTCAGTATGCACGGATTACGCGGGGTATATGTATGTGTTTAGCGGAGAGCGTATATCGGTACGTCGAGACAATGCATCACGACCATTGTCCCGAAGAAGGACAATAGTCAACAGTCCTCTGCCTGAAGGAACCGGCAGTCGGTTACGAGATCTCGTCGAAAATACTTGTGTCCATAGCATAAATACTGAGTTTTTTAAGTGCAGAATCTGCGTGTTAATTTCGCTAAAACCGCCATCGTCTGTTTTCAACCACAACCCCACAACGTATACAATCTCAATGTTTATTCTTTGCAGTACCAATTTTGAGTCTTTTCTATTACGCAGTGACTTATAAATGATGATTAACCTTTCAGAAACCTTTTTACGAGTTATAAGTAGAGGTTACGATAATGATCAGACGCTCTTTAAAGATATCTTTTAACATGCATCTTTATACGGTTATTCTTTCAGGTCCATCTAGGCGAGGGTATAGCGGTCTGCGAGGAGCAACTTCGAGCAGTTAAGTGGAGTGATTACAGGAAACTAACCCGCGGGCTAGCAGCCATACTGTTTAGCCCGACGGAATTGGCAACGTGTTCTGTCACGGGTCAACGCTGGAGCCGGGCCGGCACGGCTACGGAACGTCCAGTGAAGCCTGCTCTCGACAAAGCAAAAGTCCAGGCGATCATATGTGAGTACTTAACACTTACTTCACTGTAGAAATAAGATATAAGCGAAAGAGTGTAAATCGGTATTGTGGCAAATTTTGTAAGCCGACAAGTATATACGACAACATAATTTGCTCATTTAATGCGACATGATTGAGCGTAATTACAATCTTTCTTCGTGGAGTGTCGTTGTGAACTGAATTCTCTGGTCCCAAAGTCATGGCGATCGGAAAGAGGAAGGAAAGGGAGTGTTTAACGACAAAGCGAGTTTGAATAATGTGTTTAGCGTAAGTTTTGACTTCTATGTAAACAATTGATGGCTTGGCATCGGTTTTTGTTACAAAGGTACATGTGCGATACATTTATCGATTCTTTACGTAATATACGTTAGTGCGTTGTAGTACTACATCAGTGCGTTGTAGTACTACATCAGTGCGTTGTTATAGACGTGGCATAGTTAATATTGTCTTTTTGTGGTTGAACCACAGACTTTTATATGCAGAATGTTGCAAACTGTTCAGAATTATTCAAAATTGTCATATACAACGCTTTTAAGGATTGAAACATTGACGAACGCTGCTATGGAAGGAAAGCCATTGTAAATACACCGTCCGAGTTTAAGAACATTTGTTTTGCACGCTGCGCATGAAATTATCAATGAACAGCATGTATTGCATTTTAAAGTCTTTCCGTGAAGAAGTTATATAAAAATCTTAGTACAATTGTGAGTAGCCTTTAGAAAATAATGTGCATAAATACTAAACGAAATTATTTTCTTAACACTAGATTTACGGATGCTGATTATATAACTATTAAGTTTTTTGCAATGAAAATATTTCCAAATCAATTTAAATGAAAGATTAATTATTAAAAACTTAATCAAAAACCTTTGTTACATATAAATTCTGTTTTTGAAATACATTTTCCGCAAACATTTTGATTACATTTAGCACAAAGGTTCCTACATCTATTTTTATTAGATAATTCTTAAACTAGACAATTTTTCCATGCGTCAATAGTATTAATTTTTATCAAAGGAATGGATGTGTTCTCAACATCTTCTATATATTTGTTTCTTAACTCTTCAGCCAATTGAAAAATAGAATCAATCAAATTGAAAGCGCTACCTACTGAACCAAGCATAATATGCTTTTTAGCATAGGCAGTTGGACCTGAGACGTCTTTGAATATAGTATAACTCGGTAATCTACCTATAGTTCTAATTTTTTTGAATGTTTCCTATAAAATCCCATCAGCAGCTTTTTTCGTTGAAATTTCTTCATTACAAGATGTATCGATAGCGTCTAAATCATTTTTGGTTTCAGAATCAGAAATAACCTACGCTCTTTTTTTACTAGGAGTTATATAACGAAAAACTTCACCTTCACTTGTAGTTTGAGAGTCAGCAATAACCCTGGCTCTTTTTTTGCTAGAAGTTATGTAACAAAGATTTTCATCTTCACTGCTCGAAAATTCAAATCTATTGGCCTCCTCCTCTATTTCAATGTTGTTATCACATAATTCCACATCAGTTGCCTCTGATTCATTATCTGATTGGTGTTCCTTTATTTTGATTAATTTTTTCAACAAAAGCAAATTTTTCTATTTTTTTTTTTCTCATAAGAGTAACCCTAGATAACCAGATGTAAAATAAATGTCAATTGTAATACCTTTTACAAATAAATAACGAAATTACCTCTGTGGATCAAATTTTTGTTACAAAAAATGGATTTTATAAAATAATATTATTTGACTAAAAATGCTCTGTTTACATGTGCTGTATAAATCGAACTGTTGATAGAAGTGGGTAGAACAGTTTCACTGGACATTCTGGTGCAATCGTTGATTATCATTACTGTGTTGTGAGGTGTTTATTTTTTCTTTTTTACCGCGTGAATGTGGTTTTAGTTAGGTCTACTATTAAATCCAGATTTACCAATTTTCTTCAATTGTTTTAACGACGTTCTCTCAGATCTTTCTGCCTCTCTTTCAGGATAACATTCATGTAAACTGCTATATCATCAGCACATAGCGAGATTGATGCGATTTTTTTGTAAATTAACGTTAATGTTTAGTACATATAATATGTGTAGAAAAAAGCTGAGGATTCCTTCTTGAGAGAGTCCTGTGTAAAATTATCGTTCGCGCGCATTTTTTATTCCACAATTTACTATTACCTATTTTCCATTTCCCTATTTTAACCTCTTTCATTTGTACCGCTTTGCTAACTTTTTTTTACCTTTTTTTCGAGCTCTGTTTCTTCCATAAATGATATTATTGTGTTTTCTGTTTCTTGGAGCTAGAACTGAGTCCAATCAATTTGCACCAGTTCTCTTTTTACGACTTTATTTATACACCTCCTTATGTTACAAAAATAGTTGCTTACTTATTAATACAGTCAAACCTGTTTTTGTGCGATAGATAGCAATCACATATATTAAATTATCACATAATTAAAAAAGTTTTACTTTACGAAATAACGAAAAAGTTCTGTTCAAATAAAATAAAAAATGAAATTACACATGGAAATATTTCAAAAAAATTTTAATTTTCATTTTAAATATAGGGAAATTTTTAAAATGTACGTGATTCAATACTATCTACTATAGTCCGAAACGCGCATATTGTGATGGACTGGTTTGGTCTTTTTTTCATTGTACCGATTGCTAAAGTCATTTGGCCTAGGACCTACTGTTTAAAAGGCGCGTTCCGAACTACCAAAGCTACAGTATATATATCACATGGAATGACCGGAGGTGATGGGCAGGGATTCGAACCCGGATCGTTCGCGTGGGAGTCCGAGCCGCTATCCACTACACCACTGTAGCTCGAGGAAGTTTTGTTAAAGATACCGATCGATCCTATACGTCTGCCTCCAGCGGTTGTTATTGAGCGAAATCTCACAGCATGTAACCCAGGATCGTCTCGATATTCATCCAATTCGAATTTTGCACGCACCTCAAAGTTGTAATTGCACGTCGCAGTCCATCCATCGGGTGCTTTTCCATCTTTAAGCATGCGCAAAGCAGGTGCAGCTTCACTTCTTCGATGTCTAAATCCTGATAAATAAGTTACATGTGCTAGTGACGCGCCATCAGAGTTCCAAGATTTTAATACCGCATTCTGACTGGAAAGAACGGTTGTGCTAACAGTCTTATCAACAACTTCCAAAAAGCCCACAAATCCTGTAATCTTCTTACGCTCGGGATTGTTTTGTCACATCTTATATTTGCTACGCATTTGCGTTAAAACGCTACCAAGGCGTGTCATCGATTTAGATGAGTATTGGATGCGGCTTTGTGGACTGTCGGATTCTGGGAAAATAAAGTCCTGTAGTATAGAGCGCCTCACTTGAGTTAGAGCATGAAGGGGTCCATACTCAAGAAAATTTACCGTTGCTACAGCCTCTGCGGGTAACATGTTTCGGGGCAGTAGAGTCCATGCACGATCTTGCGCCAGTACCGCTTCAAACCTTCTTCGAGTAACGGTTGGACTAACGTAGTACAAATAAATTATGTGACTCAGTTGTCACGGGATCTGTGTCACCACGTCACTTCGGAATTACAGCTTTGGGAACGTTTACTCGCAGACAATCGCCTGCTTGTGCTAACAACTCAGGTATGAGGGAGAAGTATTCAGAAATGAACTTTGGAACTTTGTAATTCATGTACGCAGAAAAATCTCCTTCATCCCTAATCCATCCTTGTTTATTATCATTTTGCTTCACACTGATAATGTTCGCATTAAGAAGAATAGTACAATAATACAAAAACAAGCAGAATGGTATCTTTCTAGACAGTCGTTCGTCTACGGACATCATGCCAAGATGTCTCTCACGTTTAGTGGGAACGTAGAATATTCAAAATTGATGCTATAATTTTGAGTTACTGGCGCGAATCCAAATATATCTCCAATCGAGTATAAATCCTGACGGACTCCAGGGTCCTGTTCCTTAGTGGAAAAGTATTTTCCTGGTGGAGAGGTGAGTGCCGGCTCTCGCTGTGTTGTTGGACTTTTAGTTTTCCAACTTGCAGCTCTCTTCTTATTATGATTTCTGCGGCTAGGAGCCAAGTGTTCCCCACTGACTATGGCCGCTTCATATTTCTCTTTGCGTTCAGTGTCAGCATTCCAATTATAATCGTGGTTGTCATTTGCGCTGCTAACATACGCGTTTAGTTTTTTTTTTATAATTATTTGATCGTGGTCTATCGCAGAATTGGGAAAATATCTTTCGGCCTCGTGATTCTTTGGATTTTCCTGCCGTGTGGTACAGGCATAAGGAATTCGATATACTACTAAAGTTTTGTTCAAGTGAGAACGACTGGTTTTTAATGGTTTTGAATTGTTTCGTAATCGCTTTCGACGCTTAAAGATATTCGAGTAATTTGACATATTCCTCCCTTTTTTGCTGAGATGAATTATTAATATTATAGTCGTGGTCTTGTCGAGTAGGTTCTACCACGTGTCTAGGTAAAGAAACAAGTCTTGTGTATTTTTTCGATGCTTCAGCTCTAATACAGACGGACCCATTAATTTGTTCCGCGACCCCTGAAAGGGGGTAAGGAGAAGCTGGAATGCGACAGTGACAGTGTCAGGCGGCTGGAGTTAAACGGTCCAGATTTATACACTCTGTGATCGACACGCGCGCTATTTACAAATTGCGCAGAAATGTATAAATATGGTTGTTACAATACACATTGATATATTTAATTGTATTATTCATAAAAACGTGGAAGTACAATATTATACAGCCTAATATATTTTATTGCTAACCCAAGAAGGGAAAAAAAAAATCCAAGAAGGGAATTATTGCAGATAAGGATTTCGTAACATTTATCGTTTAAAAGGATTAAATCAAGTGATTGTGCGAGGACTAATTATTAATTATTCCTTTTCAGAGCTATAACGCACTTTTTCAGAGTTGTAAAATGGTTCTTTTCAAGGTTATGGCACGGTTCTTGACTGAACTACAATTTACTTTATATTGGAACGATTGGACAAACAATTAATGTTACGAAATCATTATCTGTAATAATTCTGATGCAAAAGTTTCTTCTTGAAGGGCATTTTTCCAATTTTAAAATATATCTCGTTCTTTTCCCACCTTCTTAGACTATCAATAAGTTATATTAGGCTCTATAATGTTGTAACAACCATAATTATACATTACTGTGCAGTTTGTAAACACCGCGCGTGTCGATCACAGAGTCTATAAATCTGAACCGTTTAACCCCAGCCGCATGATACCGCCACTGTCGTATTCCAGATTCTCCTTAATGGGTCACGGAACAAATTAATGGGTCCGTCTTTATACACATGGGTCTTCAGTGATCCTATACAGTCTTATGCGTTTTAACATTTCATCAAATTTCCTGTTCTAATGGTAACCGGATTGTGGTAAACCATAAATACTTTTCTTCAGTCTGCATACGTTGTCCGATCTTTCTTCGTCCACAAATTCCTCCGGTTGCTCCATATAAACTGGTACTTCTAATTCGGCATTTAAATACGCTGTTTTCACGTCATATAGAGCAAATTTCCAATCCTTGATAGCTGCTATGACAATTAGTGATCTAAATGTTTCCATGCTGATAACCGGTGCGTATGATGTATTATAGTATAATCAATCCCTTCTCTTTGAGAACTGCCTACTGCCACCAGTCTGGTTTTGTACCTTTCGTTCAACAGTCCTTTCTTATTATATAACCATTTGCTGCGTATTGTTTTCATCCCTCTCTTACGTGGATTAAATCCCAGGTTTTATGATCGTCCAATGATCTAATCTCTCGCTCCATTGCTTTCCTCCATTTTTGTGCACTTTCTCCGTTGATAGCTTCCTCGAAACTCTTCGGGATTGTCTCTTCTTTTGTAACTGTCGAAATGTTTGCTTGTTGATTCTTATTTGCCAATCTTTCTGATCTTCGTGCACCTTGTTGTACTAACCGATTTTCCTTCTCTTCTATTCTCTTTCCTTTCTCATTCCTTTGTCTTATATTCTCATTCCCTTTGTACTTCCTCATTTGTTATTCCTGGTTTTCTTCCACTCTTTCCTTTCCTTTCTATTCTCGGTGATGATTCCTCTTGAGCTTCTTCAAACATTTCATCCTGACCTTGATCTGATCCTTCTACTAGCTCTTGCACTTTGTCTCGTGTGCTCATTACTGATCTTAATAATATTTATTCTTCTTCTTCTTCTTCTTCTTGCTTTTCTGACATTATTCTAGCTTTTATTAAATCAGATCCTTTTCTGTTTTCGTCAAACTTTGCTGTCCTGATCGCTATTATCGCTTCACTCTCTGGATCGTACACTCGATATGCTCTAGTTTCCCTTAAATATCCTATGAATATCCCATTTCTTGCTTTAGCTTCAAACTTATTTCTAAAACTGTTATGTGTATAATAATATGCTATACATCCCAATACTTTTAAGTATGATACAGTCGGTTACTTTCCACTCCATATCTGATAAGGTGTCTCGATTTCACCCCCTTTTACTGGACGTTTACTGTATTCACCCCCATTTACTGGATAAATGTTCTTTAGATATGCTGCTGTGCTCGCCGCTTCTGCCCAGAAAAGTGCGTGTAATTTCGCTTCACTTAACATTGTTCTCGTTTTATCTAATATTGTTCTATTAGCTCTCTCAGCTATACTATCGCTTTACGGATTATACTCTACGGTTAACTCCAGTTTAATGCCTCTACTTCTAAACAATTCGTTAAATTTGTTGTTTACAAATTCCCGCCCATTATCAGACCTAACTCTTTTAATATTAGTATTTAGTTCTATTTCATATCGGTTCATAAATTCTACAAAGTAGTCGTAAGCCTGATCTTTCGTCTTCAGAAAATACATATTTATGTATCTACTATAGTGGTCTACTATGACATACATATACCTACTATCGTTTATAGACTCGTTTGTCATTGGTCCACATAAACCCATGTGTACTAATTCTAGCCGCTTGTTTGTACGTATATCTGTTTACATATTTCTCGCCTTTTGAAGCGAGTTATATTCATAACATTATACATGCTTTAACTCTACTATTCTTGTCATTAAATTTGTGAATTACAGGTTTGAAATCTCTCTATTGTACTCACTATTGATTCTAATGAAGAAGATATGACACGACGTTTTGTCCTCATACGCGCGTAGAAAGGAACTTCAAAATCAATAGTTTCCTCAGAATCAGAACATGAATTATTGGTTATGTCATATTTATATGTACTTTCACTGACGACTTCGTTAACCCTCTTTTTGATTCGTAGAATATAAGAAAAAAACGGAGTATGTAATTGTTGAATTAACATTCACCCACGTCTGCTTCAAATAAGATTTATTTCAATTATGGCCGATAAGACATCCCGAGTCCCTATAGGTACCTCTTGTGGCAGCATACATTCACCAGAAGAGCAATATTCAATTATAAAACGGCAATCAGTCGCGAAACAGGCGAAATTTGATCCGGACTTCGACCGGGATTTCTCAGCTATGATGCAATTTGCGCAGTTCTCAATAACCCTTTGGATCCTCGGCCGTATCCTTTTTAAATAGAAGTCTATCTTTATTCAGACCTCCATTTTGTTGACACCAAAATGACCCTGCTCATGTGCTCTTCGGATAATTTGGGTCTGCATAGACTTCGGGACAACTTGTTAATGGTGTATCTACTATATATTTATAAAGCCTTCATTAAGTATCTGTCTTTCTCATATTGTTGCATATTATCTCGTATACACAGCAGTTCCTCTTCTCCTCCCTAGGCTTTTTCGATTTGCACGATCCTCCTGTATCAACATGACTGCAGGTAGTGGCTTTTGGCTTAGCGCATCGAGGTGCAACATATTCTTCCCAGGTCTATGCTCTGATGGATTGAATCCAAAAGATGGAATATTAGAATTCCTCCAAAAGGAGTTCTCATCTAGCACCACGAACATATCGATCTTACTTCTTCATTGTCGTGGTGAAGGGTCGGCAATCTGTGACGATTTTAAATGTTATTCCAAGTAAATAAACGCGAAATCACTTTAACGCTTTTACAATGGCTAATATTTTGAATTCGTAGATTGGGTGTTTCTCTTCAGCTGATGTTGTTTTGCCACTGCAGTAATGTGCAGGATGAAAGATTCTTTTTTTTACTAATATTATTGGACTTGCATAATCAGAGTCAGGAATCTGATTATAATCTCATTTAACCAGGTTTCAATTTCATTAGTAACTTCTACCTTCTGTACACTTGCAGGAGTTGCACCTTTTCTGTGATGACATGCGAAATCCGTTTTTTATTTTAGTTTCAGAGTTCCTGATAGTATCTTATGTTTATTCTGTATACCAATGTTTCGACATCCTTAAATATAGAAGTGTATGAATGAGCAGTCATAGTACATGGTTTTCGAGGTCATTTTAAATCAGAAAAATATGGGAAGAGTCTGTTTAAAAATAAGGAAAAGTCTATTTAGAAATCTGTAATATGACAACCCATTATGTAAATAAAATAAAGAGCAATTGTGGGACAGTTTGCATATCACCACGATTCAAAGAGTGATATTAAAATCATCTATTGGCTCATTTATTTAAATTTCCCAATTCCTTATTTGTTTATGAGGTTTTCTTAACTATCCAAGATAAGTTTTTCATGTTTTCGAGCTTTTCGGATTTCTATAGGGAGTTTTTCTATGGATCGCTGAGATATGAACTTTTTATCTCATTCTGAAAGTTTATAAAACTTTTGGGAGGATTTACCTAGCGGCATCGTTGAGCGTTTAATAGAAAAGATGGTTCGTTGTTGCATATAACTTGGAAAACATTCTGTACTATAGTGCCGTATCTCGGCATCTGAAATCAAGTTTTGCTCCTTTTCAAGGTTGAACTACTTTTAGCGTATGAAGTTCTTAAAAACTTGTTAAAACCACTGAAGGCGAATTCTGAAAAATTTCGCGGTCTATGAGAAGCTTTCTCTGTAAGAAAAGTTCTTCAATCTCGTTGTGGCGCGAACGCTTTGAAGGTTTCATACCTTTTTATTAGCCGATTTAATTTTCAATTCACGAACATGTGACAGTGAAAACATCGAATTTCTAGAGTACTAACTGATCGATGATTATTTACTAATTGGAGATTTTTATCTTGATTCGATATATGTAAAATATTAAACTTAATTTTTTTATTTACTTGGGACTGAGTAGAATAAAACAAGTTTTGCTAGAAAATTCTTTAGAGTGAATGGAAAGTAAGGAAACATAAATGTTAGAAAGTTTTGTGTGTGAAATAAAACATACGAAAAATTTCATGAAGGTTACATTAATCAGAATACAAGCGAGATACTGTTTTTCAAACGTTTTCACGATTTGGTGAAATATTTACGGAAAACGTCATGCGCACGCTGATCATTCTCGCGACAAAGAGAGTTAATAAAATATGTCACGAATGCATGAATATTTGGTGTACAAAAAATTAAATTAAATTTTAAAATTAAATTTGTAATATATTAAAATATAAATTTAATTAAAAGAAATTTTTTTTTATTAAATTTTTAGAAATAAGTATTGAAACTTTGAAAGAAGCCATGCAGAATGCCTACAAAAGATGCCAAATTTATAAACGTGATATTTAAAAAGATATTATTTTGGCAATCTACTACGCAAATTCAGGAAATAGTACAACAGACATTGTTATCGTTAGAATATTCTAATTCTTGGTATGCTCAAATGTCCTTAATATAATTTTGGGTTAAATTTGCTCTTGATCGAGCAGATAATAATCCAAAACAAAATGCTTCTCAAAAACTTTCTCAAATATAATGTCTCTTAATTTCAATTCTAAGAAGCACAAATGACCCACGTCGCATCGTACGCGTGAGAAAATTGAACTGCAAGCTCATCTACTGTAACTTGCCATACATCATAGTTCAACAAAAATATACGTCTAACCGTAATGACGAAATATGAATCTTCAATAATCGCCATATGCAAACTTGTGCATATGAAATAATCACGAAACGAAATTTTTGGGTGATTTAACACCAGAAGCTTATGCTCGTTGAATAATTATGTTGTAAATCCAAATTTGTCTTGAGGATCGACCGTGCATGTTGGCGATACGTTAAAATTAATATATGCACACTATTTACATTTTCACGATCCGAACTGCAATGTTTCGGGTTATAATGTGTCTAAGTGACACTCCGCTGAAGCGAGGCTAGGCAGGGAATATTTTTAATTGGGAAGTTTGGATATGAATTTTATAAGCTCGGCTTCGATAAATGGCTGGAATGTAGGAGGATGAGACGGTGGAAGACTGTATTGACTAACTTCACAGTTAGTTTTGGCAAAGGTTTTTATTGACGTTTCAAACTCAAAGTAATCTTTTTTGGTTTTACGCATCAAACCACCGTCGATTATTTTTTGGGCAGCCGATACGCAGATTTTTTGCGCCTCAGCTCTTCTGTAGATAATCTTTTGGCGGAACAAAGAAAAACTGAAATCTGGCAGATATGCCGATCGGAACTGTAATTGGGTTTTCAAAGAGATCTTCGAGTTTTCAGATACGCAAGTTGTATGCGCCTCTGCCAGTTCGAGGATATTCTAATACAATATTGAAAATATAGGGTTTCGTGCAAAATTATTCAGTAAATTCTTTCTTTATAAATTAGGGTGGTTTCTAGCAAGAGAAAAAGGATCTGGGCTCGACGCGTCCTTTCCACTCTGGGTTTCGAAGAAATGTTGAGTCACAAACAATACTGTGTCTCTCAAAAAAAAATCTATTAAACTGGTCTCCCAATTACTTTTTAACTGCTCTCTCGAAAATTACCTTTTAACTGTTTTAAAAGTTTGTATTAAAACTGATCTCTCAAAAATTACTTCTTAACCTTTCTCCATCTTTCAGATTACTTAAAAATTCCGTTTTTACAGAACATCTTAGGTTTTTTCCAGCGAAAAATGTGCTATATGATATTTTATTTATTTTCACAGTTTATGAAATTCAAGGATTTATTGAGAAGTTGCAAAGATGTTAGTAATAGGAAAAAAACTCAGTAACAGTTGCATCGTTTCGCATCGAATGCATTCACAAAGGCTTCAAGTAGAAAGCATTCGACAATAATATTTCGAGAATTAACGTAGGGTTGTTTTAAGGAATCGCCCATCTCTTTGTTCGCCTCGCAAGTTGATTATTTAATTTTGAAGTCGCAGAAACATCGACAGGATTGGATTTGAAATGTACGCCGAGGCATGCGATGTTGATCAAGGCATGGCACAGCTTATAGTGTAATTAAGGAAAATAAAAGTGAGGAGTATTTGATAAGCATGGATAGAAATAGTAGAACTTTAAGAGTAGAACCTCAATAGTAGAGCAGACTGCCAAAAGTGCAAATTTTGACGATATGTACTCTTCCGAAACCAAAATGTTAGAAGGATTCTATTGTCACAAACACCGTGAACAAGGGATATTCGTTCGTCGGTGATAATATTCACAACGGACATGAATAACGAATCTGGTGTATTGTCACGAGTTCGATTATCGATCATGATGTTACCTTCATTTAGCGATGAATACGATAAATGGTTGAATTTTTGCGAAATATTTCAATATTTGACGCACCATAATGTAAATCTCGTAAAGGTTTAATAGCTTTATCATTATCGAGCTACTCTTAGGGGAGAAACGTGTTTTGTAATAGATAATTAGGCATAGTGCGAGGAAAATTGCGACGATATTATGATAATTATTAAATGACAGGTGTGATAAGATACGAATCATTATTCAAAATTATATGCATGAGATTTTTTAATTTCCATTGCTTTAAAAAGAGACGCAGTCATCCGTGCAATCGGTATATGTCATATTCGAAAAAGAGTCGCCAGCTATCACTAGGCAGTGCGATGTGAATGGCAACAATCGATAAAGAGAATATAAATGGCAAACTTGAAAAGATTGCTAGGTTATCTAATGAAACGCTGTTAAATATTAAAAGCAATGACTTCGAAATATAAGATAATTTATGCGCCTGTATCCAGTCTAATTAACCTTGTCAATTCCAACTTGAATATAAAGTTGTCATATAATATAAAGTCATAGGAAGTGATTGGTGATCATCATGCATACGTCGAGGTACAACATAAATCGAATTGCTGTGTAGCTAATGCGAGTGATAAATGCCAGAAATTATTTAAGGTATCTCCGATCACAGGAGTCGAAGCAGTAAAAGAGGCAAGACTTTGCTATAATTATTTGCTATGTTATTGTCGCGGTGGCGAATGTGCATCGAGCAATCGCGCAAAACGTTGGTATCGTAACCAAACGCTTTTACACGCACTAATATCATCGAATGAGAAATCTTCACTAGAAACGTGTGAGGCAAGCGTGAGAAGCACGAAAGTGAGCACTTCGAAGCGAGTGTTGTTGTTTGCAGTTTTAATAGAACTTTGTTAGGGGGCAAAATGTTTGTTCCAAGTTCCGTTGGTTAGCGGATCTCAGGTCAATTTCATAACAGACAGATTTACCAAAATACTGGCATTGATGCGAAATGAATTAAGTTTTTTGATAACGTATATGAATTATATTAAATTAAGTTTGCGAATACTAATGTAAGATTGCAAGATGTGGCGACTGAAAAATCAAAGTAAAATTTGTCGTGATACCAGAAATAACGGATGCGTTGCTACTACAACAATAAGATAACAATCCGCTTAGTGTTCCACTAAACATGAAATTGGCCAATCCCAAGTTTGACACAACCTTATATTTCAGTTAAGTAAATATCGCGATGTAGTTCGTAGTCTTGCAAAGATGAAGAGAAGGCTATTGTAAGCAATCCGCGCGACGAGCATCTCGACAAGTTTTGCAAAATAGAAGAATATTCGTGGGGAATTTATCTGAAGAGGAAGAAGCCAGTGAACAAGGAGTATTCTCGGAAAAACGTTACATGCATCTGGGACACAAGATTCATTATAAGGCTACTATTCAGGGAGCGAAATCAGAGTTTAGCGGACTTCTATTTACTAACGTGAACAAGATTTGAAGAGCTAAAGAAATATTTCCAACGCGATCGCTAATTTCATCATTACACATCGTTTATAAGGAAGTACACGAATATCAGTCGCATGAATGCAATAATGCATCACGCGTAACGCAATGGATGTTTCCCGCTATATCATGCGTTAAACAAGATAACCAGTGTAACCTTTAAAGATCACTTAGCATTTCCTCATCATTTAGCATGCATTTCTATGCGCAAACAGCGCACATAGAAAAAAATGATCAGATTCATCCAAGGGACAGGAAATATAAAAACATTCTTTGGTACAACAACATAGATTTACGAATTAAATACTATAACACGTGTCATGACATCAGCTGAGTTCCTAGCCACACGATGTCCGCAGCAATTAGCTGAGAGCGAAGAGTCGACATTTTCAGTAGCACCTCGAATTTTGTGACGCGATATTTATATGAATGGTTGGCTTACTGAAGGGGATACTCAGGATGAAACAAGAGTCCCCTGCAGTTACATGATAGAACTGACTTGATATGATGCTTTTTATCTGAAGAAATGGTCATTCAACCCGCGTTTGACAGGCAATCTATCGGATCACTCGAAAGAGGAAGTATAAGCGGAAGCGTCATGTCCAACATACTGAGTACACTTTGGAATGTGTACAGCGATACGCTTACATCCAAATTATTTCATTGACCAGTGTTCTGCAGAAAATTGAACAATATTCTTGAAGGTCGCACAGCTATTCAAGCCGGTCGAATGATTGGTTCCAATGGATCTCATCTCGAGGATGCTAATACAGGAATTCTAGGAGCGACACGTAGAATGGGATATGACACTTCCATGCAAAGTCGATGCACAATGGAATGAACAAAACGAAGAGTTTCACTTGGAAAACGATTGGTGAATCTCAAAAGTACATATTCGAAAAATGACCACTGCACAATAGCATGGCTTGTGTGGTGCGAGCGAAAAGGCGTCTGCATCTATCTCAGAACAATCGACATCAGCGGCTACGATTGCGTCAGGGTGCTCTGTGTAAAATTGAAAGTAGTTCTGTTAAAATATGCATCAATTCCCTCGGTTTGTGGTGCTTTTTTATTATCAAGATTATATTGCGTGGTGAAAAGAATTTTGGTGAAAGAATTAAAGAGAGAGAGAGAGTGTGTTGGGAGAGGGGTACGTGTGGCGTAATTCGACAATCCTGCTCACCTGGTTGAACATCCGTCTGGATACATTGAAGATATTTGTCTGTACCTTGGAGATGCGATACGTTTAACAGACATTCGTGCAAACTATACTCTGCTAAACTATACTCTGCTAGGACTGTCTATAACCGTCTTCTTGGGAAATGACATCTGGTGAAGAGCTCCAACGTGTTTACACAAAGAAGAATGATGCCTACCACACGACTATCTACAACAGATTCATATTCCAGAAAAGCGGAGAGTCATCGTCATAAAGATTATAACCGAATGAGATCTGTTTTCAAAATACTTTTCTTCTGCAAGACTGCGAAAACATAGAATATTGTTTGTGAATTAACAAGGTCATGACTTAACGAGAAGAGGTTGGATACTTTTAACCCTTTCCAGCCTAATGATGTTATTTAGCATCATCCATATGATCTGCTTCTACTAATCTGAATTGTTTTTCTTCAAATTGCTACCTCTAATTTTTTTTTTTCTTTAACATTTAATTATCTTACTAAAAAATAATTATTGGGGCTGGAAAGGGTTAACCTTTCAAGAGCTTTAACGCGTATTTGGATCGAGTTGACAATTTTGAGAAGAAGATTGTCGATATTACGAGTGGCAAGCGGTTTGTAAAGACAAGTTAAAGCGTCTCTGTTTATCCTTGGTTAATTGAAGCAACCTGAAAGTAAGTAGTAGGTCTAAGCGTGCGAAAATAACGGCAGATCAATTTTAATATCAAAGGCGAGTGCTCTAATGCGACTCGTTATCCTCGAGATACACAAAAGGAGCCTCCATGTCAGAGGAAATGTGACATTGTATGTAGTAAGGCAAATTTATTGGTCTTTTGATGTTTTTTGATTTTATTTGAGCTATACAAATACCACACAAATGTCTGAGTTCTACTTAACATGTTGTGTGCTACGTGAGTCCTTAGGGACTGACAGCGGACTTTCCACTCACGCGACATCGATCTCTAGGAAATGACGTTGGACTTTTCGTTTGGGTAACGTGAGTCCTTAGAACTGACAGCGAACTTTTCACTTGGGCGACATCGGTGCGTTAGAGTGAGAGTGTCAAAGGTTAAAAATTGATACAGTAATTTTAACGAAATTTATTAAAATATGCAAAGCAAAGATGCGGTTCGGATTTGCATACTATACAGTACGTAACAACTTGTTTCGTAACTTTTTTTGCAAATGCGTATTCTTGAATGTTTTTGTCCTTGTGTTATAACATTCAACACGATATTTTCGGATTTTGTGAGCCTTTCTTTTGTTTAGATATCTGTATACTTTGTATATTCTTGCATTGACGCATTACTGTGTGCCTTTTTATACTGTAATGTGTGTCTAAGTGGAAAGCCCAGCAAAAGTGGTATCGCACTCAACGTGTTAAGCCAAACTGCTAATGCCTAATTATGTAAAAGTTGATTTACCGCAATGCAAGTCACAGCATTGCCATTCTCCGAGTGAGTCTGTGTGTGTGTAGGCTTTGGCGGATTATTTATAACCAATGAAAACAGAATACGCAATCGTAATTCGGTACATATGTAAGATGTGGTATTGTCATACCTGTTGGTTAAGGATTTACACGTAGACAAAGCCTACTTAACTTTTGAAATTTCCATAGTTTGTCATCATAGATGAAAGCTATTATGAAAGCTCGAAGATGAAAGCTAATACGTAACAAGGCAATTCATTTTGGAGAAGCAGATTGCTACTTAAGGCAACAGGTAAAGTTCGTTTAATAGTGAAACTAAATAACGGCACTTCTTACGACTTAGGAAGTCGCAGTCAAATCGCTAAAACGCTGCTTACGACGAGTGATCGGAGATGTTCTTCTTACAGCTGATGATTTGTATAAATTGCTTGTTCGGCATAGTTTTAAATTCGCGGCTGATTGCTTCACTGTCGTCGGATCTGAACGATTTCTTAATGTTGTCCCCTACTTATATCATGATCGGCGATTCCTTAATCACGATTCCAGAAGATGATGTTGCTGAAATACTCGAAAACACACTAGGAATACGGCAACATATTGAAGAAAATGTAGCACTAAAAATCAGTGATTTAGTGTTTGTCCATGGATAAAATTTACCTCTGTTAAGACGGATGTTAGGATGAATCGTAGAATTATACCTGAGTAATAACAGAAGGATTCACATTACACCCATGAAAACTGCGAATGGGTGGTCAACCACTATCAAGGTTCTGGTGTCAATGCCTACATTGGATTAAAAGCATTCAGATCAAATAATTTTTAGGGTAGGATAGTTTAAGGTCAAGAATTTACATCTGTTATTTGTAAGACGATCAGGTCCTTATTTGATTGTATTGGACCTAATAGATTAATGGCATACACGTATGGTCGCAGATCATCGTATCGTCCACTGGCGTTTTCAGTAATAAGTCATTCTGTTGGAGCGGTTAAGGATGCGTTAAAAGTACTAAATGTGCGTATATAAAAAACGAACACAGTTTATTACTGTGATGAACTGTACAAAGAAAGTGAATAGAAATGATGCTTTGTTGTCTACTAGAAGCATTCGACAAAGGTCGTCAGCGTCGAGTCGTTCACGTATCGTCCGCGCAGGCGCATTCCAAACATTTACAGGGGGGATCATTCCTTTTCTATTGCAGTTGATTAATTAGAATTTAATAAATCCGTCCACAGCCGATAATAAATGATTATGACCTTTCATGGTCTTTTCCAATGTACCGTAATGATCCAGGTAACTACTAAAGAAGGGAGCACTCCCTTTTGGGTTGCTATGAAGCAACTTCTATTTTTTGCCATACTGAGGAGAAAACTCGATACATTTCAAACAAGTCGAAATATGTGCTTCGATTTTCTCACATTTTTGAAAACCAGTATATGTTGGTAATGTTCCTAAGCGTGCTGGGTATATTTGGCTCCAGCGGGCGTTCGATTAACCCCTTCTCGTGCCATTTAACTCGACGTAACTCGAGCCTAAGCGGTAGGCATCGACGAGCGCTAAACAGATGAGAGTGATGTTTGTTTGTAAACTGTTTGCAAATAGTTCGAACCGAAATGTAGATGCCCACGATACCTGTGGTATAGTCAATTTTACGCGATACTGCTGTTGAGGAAGTAAACTTTAATGCTTTTAATTTTATAGATATTATAAATTTATTATACTGGGTCTATGCATAAGTCCGTGGCAAAAATTAAGTAAATTTCAAATGCAGAATATTTACCAAAAATAGCGATTTCAATCAACCAAATATGTTCCATTCTGTTCAACGACTCTTTGCCATCTCTCCACAAGCTTCACTCTTTCCATATACTGGGATACTTTGTCCCAGTTTCCGCTGCTTGTGAGCATTCTGTCGATGATGTCCGCTGTTCTTTTTCCTACCTCGCTTTATAGCTTGTGTCTATCAGCTAAACATCTTTCGCATTCAAAAATGGTATGGTGGGCGTCATATTCCGCATCAACGTATACACACGCGGGAGTTTCCATTTTTTTCATCCTGTGCAGGTATCCTTTGAATTGCCTATGGCCCGTCAAGACTCGTGTAGTGTAAAAATTGATCTCTCCGTAGCTGCGGTTTTTCCAGTGTTTCACCTCTTTTATTAGTCTGGCGGTCCATCTTCCTTTTTTCTCGTGTTTCCATCGTTCTTGCCAGTTTTGTATTGTGCGTTCTTCAGCTTGTATTTTTGCTGCTTTTTCCCCAATGTCTGTCTTGTGTTCGTATATCCATTTCCTTTGTCGTGCCATTAGATCAATTGGGGTTACTCCCGCTATCACCAATACGTCAGGTTCTGATACGGTGCGATATGAGGATATTATTCGGAGTGCTCCCCTTCTTTGCACAGTAGCTAGTTGTTTTCTGTGTTTTCTCTTTTTTAACGCGTTTGCCCATACTTCGCAACCATATAGAAGTATATTGTGTGTTACGGCCATCAGTAGTTTGCTTTTGCTGGGTACAGGTCCACCTATGTTCCCCATTAATCTGCTAAGTGCGGCGGTCGTCTTGCCAGCTTTCTCTGCTGCGTGTTTTATTTGGGCCCAGAACGAGGGCCTTGAGTCTATTCTCACCCTTGGATATTTTACAATACATAGTTGCTCGTACGGATTACTTTGTCTTCTATTTGTACTTCCATTAGAGTAGAGATACGTCTCTTCTTAAGTAGGATTATTTCTGTTTCCTCAGTTGCCAACTTTATGCTATGTTCCTCGAGCCATGTATGTACCTGTATCATTACTTGATTTAGCCCCTTTTGCAATTTGCAATAGCCCTTGCAAAGCCCGATTACTGCTGCAATATCGTCAGCGTATCCGACCAGAAAGGTGTCATCTGGCATATTTATTCGGAATATTGAGTCGTAGGAAGCGTTCCAAAGATCTGGTCCTAAGATGAATCCTTGAGCAGCGCCAGCTGCCACATTCCTATCCTGTAAACCATATTCCTATCCTATAAATAATCTTTGATAGCGCGTAGCAAATATTCCGGGATAATGAATGTGGTTTCCAGCGCATTTATTATGTTGGCCCAGCTAGTAGAGTTAAATGCGTTTTTCACGTCTAGTGTCGCTAGTAATACTATGTTTCTTGAAGGGTGTTTTTCTTGTTGTGCCCAATGAGGGGTTTGTACTACCTCGTCTATTGTGGAGCGACCCGATCTAAACCCGTATTGTCTTCTTGCTTGTCCACCGGCGTTTTGAATATCTACTTTCAAGCGCTGCTGAAAAAGGCGTTCTAGAAGCTGTATCTAACATATACAGGGGTCTGTATGCCGAAGAGGTGTTAGGGTTACCCTTGCTGATTAATACTAGCCGTTGTCGTTTCCACATCTCCGAGAATTAGCCATGTGAGAGGCAATTGCTGTACATTTGTAGCAGTAGCTGTGGGTGGTGTTGTGCAATTAACTTTATCACTTAATTACGAGTTAAAGTGACTTCGCTGGTATAATCCTTTGTAGCGGTGTGTACCTTCCGGAGGTTCCGCGGTGGATAGGTTTTTACATTTGTGTGACGTTACCTTCTACACAATGTAGCGCGCATGCGTGCATTTCGGATGATCTTAGATCGTCCCTCTACCTTTCCTGAAGTCTCCTTGACTTTCTGATAACAGTTTTGCTCTTTCCACATCTTTTTCCAATTTTCCCCTTGTTATTCCTGCATTTGTTTTGTGAGCCTTGCATATCAACGAGATTCCTCTATAATTTTCAACTTTCTCCTGATCCTCTTTCTTACACAGTGGCGCTATTACACTAGTCTTCCAGTCGTTAGGTAATTCACCTTCCTTCCACACCCTTGTTATTATTTCCGTCAGACTCTGGTCCAAGGTGGGCTATCAACTTCCATAACTTCAACCGCGAACGCATGCATTCCACAAGTCTCCAGCACAAACTCTCTCGAATCATGGTTTAGTGTTATCAAGCATCTACAACTGCCTCCTACAGTGCACATACTAATTTCGTTGTCTTTAATGTACGTGAACGTCACTGATGCCCAGTAAGCACACAGTGGAGCCATTGATTCTTGTAACGTAGGTTATTATCTCTGGTTACTATGCATTCCACGCTCGCTAGAATACGCTTCATTTCTCACTGCATATATTATTCGGTTTTTCCAACCATGCATCCGGTATACCTTCTTGGTTACACCTATTCGAGTTGATGTCTTTCGGAAACCTCTGGCTGACTCGGTTTGATCAATTAGGTAATTGATCAAAAAGAAAGAATTAAGTAAATTTAAATATATAAATTAGGACAAAAACTAGTCATTGGCAGTCCAACACTCGCCTTGCTATGCACCGTCCTCTCTCAGCAGGCCGATCAGACCTCGAGCGCTGTAAAGGGGCAGTTCGAGGCTTGACCTTGACTAGGTTGTGCTGCGGTGCTAGGGATTGCGTCACTGGGCCCTGGGGTACGCCAGATACGTGCTCCATGTATATGTTTTTAGACCGCGCTATAGTTTCTGAATCCAAGAAGCTTCCTCATGGGGGTTGCGTACTTTTTAGTCACAAGCAGTCTCGTCATGAGGGCTTCATTGGTATTGTGCCAGTCGTCCAGGGCGCCGACGAGGAACGCGTCCACCTCAACGGTGCATCCGCGCCTCCTCAGATCCTCCCTTCCCTACTAGTGGAGTATATTTTAAAACTTTCATTCCTGGCTTACTCCTCATACCTCATACCTATTTTTAATGACACGGCTACAGCATCATCAGAGGAAAGTTTTCGGTATCCTTTTATGACTTTTCTCATTATTGGGAAACATGCTAGCATCTGATCTTGATGATCAACTGCACCCATACCCTTGTTATATTCCACGACACATTTCGGCTTTGTTTGCTTGATTGCTCGACCATCTCTACAGTTTTGTGTTTTGTGGAGAGCATATAAACGTCGCGCTTGTCCTTCCATGGCAGAGCTATCGAATTATTGCAACATCTCCACACAAATTTTCCTTTCTTCAAAATATGCTTTTGCATGTCTTGTGGCATATTTTTTCTGTTCTCGCGTACCATCCCGATAACGTTCGTCTTTTGCTGGTGTAACTTTAGAAACAGGTTGGGTGAAGAGTACGAATTATCCAGGAATAAAGTATATCCTTTGTTTATTATAGATTTTGACAACTCTATCACAAGGTTCTCCGACGCATTATCGTTTCGATTAATTCTGTCCTGGTCGGTATATATTTCAAATCCATGACAGAAACCGGTACTTGCCTCGCACAATTTGTAAATTTTTTCCCCAAACCGAGCTCTTTTTGACGGATTGAATGGTTTGTACGCTAAATGTCCTTAATATTTCATCAAGGATTCATCTATGCTAACATATTCATTGAGTGTGTAAATTTCTAAAAATTTTTGATTGCAAAAATTAATGACAGAAGTCGGTCTTTTCTATCATCAGTTTCATTATCAGAGAAATGTAAAAGTCTCGAAATTTGCCGACATCTCTTAAAAGGCATCGTTTGTCTAAATATTGGCGTTTCTAATACAGCTTTTCTAGTCCAATAAAGTTGAATACTTGATTTTTTTACTTAACCCATCAAAATACATAGTGCATAATAGGCCTTGATTTCGTCTAAAGTGACAGGATACCAAGTGTCCTCCACATACCGTTTTTTACGCTCGCCGTGTATTGTCTGATCTGCGAAGCGATTTGTTTCCGCAACCAGGATTTCCCAAAACTTGTTATCAAATTTAATAAAGAATCGGTCTAGTATTCTTGGATTGTCGCTTAAATTATTTAAGACAGACGCTTTTATTCCATGATGTTCAGAATACTTCCAAACTATTGGTGCGTTTTTTACTTTTTGCCAAATGCAGAATTGTTGTGTCGTACTTTCCTCTTCACTACTCTCATCTATAATCGTTTGCCTCATACGCTTTGCGACTGGCATAATCGCGTCACTATCAGAGGATTCGTTATCACTGCCTTCATTCAGCTCTTTTGTATCTTGCATTTTGAAGGGGTTTCTTAAATTTTAATAATTTATTAATTCAATTTAATTTATTACGCGAGCTTGACTTGTTACGTTTACGTTTGGCCCAAGTATCCCGTCGCGAGTCTGACTCGCGATATTCATGTTTGGGCCAAAATCTTCATCGCCAGTCTGATTCATAATCTAAAGTACGGAAAGAGGTTAAAACAAGGATATTTGTTAAATATTACGTTCCACATTTTTGCTTCGTATGATATTTCATAAAACAATCTCCAAGATGCATTCTTGGCTTGTCAGGGCAAGTGTCACAGTAGTACACAGTTTGTCGCCTTCTGTCAGGCTTGGTTCGTCGGGGCTACACTTTGCTGTTCGCGAATCACTCATAGCCCAAACCTCAGAAAGGTTGAGTGAGCAGAAACACCGTGGTAGGGCACGAAGGAGAAAAAAAAGTCACTGCACGTGGATTCACGCAGAAGAATGCTCAGAAGAGCAAGTCGTTTATTCCTACAATAATAATGTCAATGTATAACGTGCTGCTCCTGCCAAAAGGCTTATCAAAACGGCCGCCAGCGCGTCACTGTGACACAGTGACTACCAGTGTCACGGACTATCCGCGACCGTTGAATTTATGTCGCGGTTTCGCGTCTTTCCGAGTTATCTATCGAGATTTTAAGTTAAGGATAATTATGCTTTCGCGTCAAGCGTGTCTACGCGACACTCCCCTGGGATGCGGCAGATTAATTAATACGTTGGGCGAATTTTTTAAGGAATTCGGTGAATTCCTGGACGAAGTCGTCATAGGGGTGTGGTTGCTCGAGGAAAGGTACAGGGGCGGCTGCAGGAGATTGAGGGGTTTCTTTAACACCACCGAGATTCTCTTTAATAACAAAGACTTCTATTGCTTTTTCGAGGTTCGAGTGGAAAAGTCTAACCTTGGAAGTCCGTCCGGCACGCGCTTTCCGTTTGAGACGTCTATTACGTTACGTTACGCAAATTTAATTTGTTACGTCTATTACGTTACGCAAATTTAATTTGTTACGTCTATTACGTTACGCAAATTTAATTTGTTACGTCTATTACGTTACGCAAATTTAATGCGCCTCGAGCTTTCCGTAAACAATTCGAGTCAGGACGCCTAAGGGATATGTCGGGATTTCCTTATGTGCAACGAGTGCACTTCGGGTCCTCCGGCTAACCCTTGTTACAAGTCGGTTGCTTGGAAAATCAGATTCTCCAGGGTTTTCGATGCGCAAATTTAATGCGCCTCAGATTGCCCGGGCTTGTCTGAAATTCCAGGTCCTTTCGATACTCAAAAGGTTTCGATACGCAAATTTAATGCGCATCAGAAAACTCGAGGATATCTTAGGTTCCTGTGCTCTCGAGGTTTGTTAGGTAGACTTCCGAGTTAAACTGAATTTTAACGGAAATAGATATAAAAATGTATCTTACAAGATTTTAAAAGTCGTCGAGGAAATGGAGACCAAGAGCTTCTAAATAAACTGACTAGTTTATAGTAACTAGTAAGTCTAGTAACTAGACAGTCTAGTTGAAATGTACGTATGTAAGTAAATGCGCGCTCCCAAAACGCTCCCTTATATGTCCAGGAATCCCTTCCCTGGGCTACCCCCTCTCTAGCCAAAGAAATTGTTTAAGGCGGACATTTTGTTAGGTGTTGGTTGAGGATTTGTCGCGCCATTTGTTTATCGAAGACGTTCGGCGGTTGCCCGTTATCTACAGACAAGGGTATTTGGCGCGCAGGACTCCGGTGGCCCATTGCTACGGTTCACTGGCTAGGGTTCTGTTTCCTGATCCTTTGCAAAGTGTCTATTGTTAGGCTTTTTCTCTGGTTATCTCGTTTTTTTTCTCCTGGTCTCCTTTTCTGAGGGAGGTACCGGGGTACGTTACACCAGTACTCCGCCAAGGTGCAGAGTCAGCGACAACCTACTGGTGGAGGCAAGCGACTGCTCACGTTTTACCAACTAAGCAGGTAGTGATTAGCTGGTGTCCGTGCAGGTGGGACGCTGCACTCCCTCCGCGACCCTGAAAGGTCCCTAGCCAGTATTTGGCTGCGGACCGCTCCTCCCGCAATGGAGCAACCCAGTCAGGTCAATGGTCCGGGGTTAACATCCCCCAATGAGCGACCAGCCCCCCGTGGGTACCAGTTTAGGCCCCTGGTAGGATTTTCGTAGCCTAAGCTACTACCAGTTGGACGCCCTGCAGTTCTCAGTACTGGTGAATTAGCGCTTCAGGTGCGTGAAGTCGCTACCCCCCAAAGGACCACAGCAGGAATCGACTACGCGAGTCTCTGAACTTGCTTGTCCCCTCTGCGCCCTCATACACATTCCATAATTCATCTATCATTTCTTTTTCTTCTTTCGAACACTCTCACCGAATATTCACGCAAACATTCATACGATTGCTTGCATCGAAGCACACACTTCCATTCGCTCGCACAATCGCACTAAGAGCATTCAAATCTTGAAAATCCGCATAGGACACACACTCGACTAATATATTTATCCAGTCCGCACGTTCAGCTCCACAAGCACACGCTTCACTTTCGCGGAATCCACGCTTACGCGAAAACGTCCAGTCATTAAGCATAAATATTGGGTCTATGCATAAGTCCGTAGCGAAAATTGAGTAAATTTCAAATGCAGGATATTTACCAAAAATTGCGATTTCAATCAACCAAATATGTTCCATTCCGTTTAATGACTCTTTGCCATCTCTCCACAAGCTTCGTTATTCCTCTTTCATAGAATTCTTGAGATTTTTGGTCAAAGAAGTCATCCAGGTGGTTCTTTATTATTCAAATTGTTTTGTAACGCCCGGAACAAATGAGAACCTGAAGGTGCTAGATCCGGACTATACGGTGGGTGCACCAAAACATCCCATCCAAGCCGGAATAACTTTTGCCGAGTTACCAAAGAAACGTGTGGCCTAGCGTTGTCTTGGTGGAATACAACGCCCTTTCTATTCGCCAATTCGGGTCGCTTATGATCGATTGCTTGCTTTAATTTATCCAGTTGTGAGCAGTACTTGGTGGAATCAATCGTTTTGTTGGGTGGGAGCAGCTCATAATACATTGTCTCACTCTACACCTCATAAGATTATACAGCACGTGCTTGGAGTAATTGTAATAACGGGTGGACCTTTTAAAAGTTTGTTTTTAAAAACGCCATAAAATGAGTCTACATCAATATTTAAAACAAAATCTTTTTTTATCGTGAAGGTTGGAGTCTCCGATTCAAGAATGAAAAACAATTTCGTTCGTGTGACTCCCTCTGCTGGCCTTGCAGTAAGCCATCCTGCGAGGCCAGTTTTCAAGCACTTTTTCGATGATTTCGCAGCCTATCTCGCTAATAACAGTCGCGATGTTATGTTTTAAAGCTGGAATTGTCTCTGGATTATCCGCATGACATCGATCCTTTACGGCACCCCACAGAAAAAAGTCTAACGGCGTCAAATCGCAGCTCCGCACAGGCCAATTGATATCTCCAAAACTGCTGATTATTCGGTTGTCAGATTTGGTGCGCGAGAGATCGATTGTCAGTCGGCTTGTATGGCATGTGGCACCATCTTGTTGAAACCAAAGGTCGTCCATATTCATGGCATCGATTTGAGGCCATAAAAAGTTGGTCAACATGGCTCTGTAACGGTCGCCATTGACGGTAACGGCGTTTCCAGCAGCATTTTCAAAGAAAAATGGGCCAATTATGCCACCACTCCAAAATCTTTGAGGCCATAAAAAGTTGGTCAACATGGCTCTGTAACGGTCGCCATTGACGGTAACGGCGTTTCCAGCAGCATTTTCAAAGAAAAATGGGCCAATTATGCCACCACTCCAAAATCCACACTAAATTGTCGCTCTTGGTGGATGCATTGGCTTCTCTACGATTACGTATGGCTGTTCCGAACCTCAAATCCGGCAGTTCTGCTTGTTTACATAGCCCCCGAGACGGAAATGCGCTTCGTCTGAAAAGATGATTTTTCGACAAAAATCGACGTCATTATTGGGCTGGTCTATGGCCCACACAGCGAACTGATATCGAAGCGGATGGTCATTTGCTTTCAACTCCTGAGTCATCTGGACCTTGTAGGCAAATAATCCGAGGTCTTTGTGCAGTATTCTTCTCAGGCTGGTGCGACTAATGGCCAGTTGTTGCGATCGGCGTCGAGTTGAGGTCGATGGATTCTGTCTCACGCTACGGGCCACAACCTCAATATTCTCGGGAGTGTGCACTGTCCGAGCTCGGAGACCACTTCTGTTATCCAATAGCAAGCCTGTCTCACGAACTTCCTTCACCAATTTCATTACAGCGGTTCCGCTTGGCGCTTTTTCACGACCCATATTTCTTTTCAAAATTCGCACGGTTTCGGCTACGCAACACTGACTTGGAAAATAAGTTTTTAATATTTCGAAACGCTCCTCAAGCGAAAACATGATTGTTTCGTGCCGCGGAATATCAGACTGACCAGCTGTTCAAATTTCAAGCGAATCGGTCACACCAGTGTTGCCATATCCTATAATTTAAAAAAAAAACCAGTAGATGGCCCACTCTATAGTATTAATTCGCGGGTGGAGCTATTGGAGCTGCTCAAGTCTCCTGGATCCATAGGTTCTTTTGTGACAACCCGTTGTTTTACTTGAGGAAGGCTGTCATCCTTAGGACGGTTTTTTCAATGAGACCACAGATTGCTGACTCTCATGTTAACTAAGTCTCTGGGTTCACTAAACATCTGCGCCTAGGATTCCTATCTGTTTAGGGCTAGCATGGACAGCGACGTAGGATGTGTATACTGTCCTCTTCTTTTCCGCACAATCGGCATTATTTTTGTTCGGTCAGCTTGAGATTGTTTAAGTGCGCTCTTAGGGCCACGTGTCCAGTAAGGAGTTTAATGCTTAGTCTCACCAATGCTGCTCTACCTTCGTCTGTCGCATGGGCATCGCTGAAGACTGGTTGAATGACGTCAATGATGATTCTGATCTGCTCAAAAGGGTCATAACTGGTGATGAATCATGGGTAGATGGTTATGACGTCGTAGCCAAAGCCCAATCGTCCTAACGGAAGTCCGCAGAAGAGCCAAAACCGAAAAAAGCACGCCAAGTTCGATCAAATTTCAAGCTTTTGCTCACTGCTTTCTTCGATTATCATGGCCTAGTGCATCAGGAGTTTTGACCACAAGGTGGTACGGTTAATAAGGAGTATTAGCTTGAAGTTATGCGGCGTTTGCGTGAAGGAATACGAAAAAAACGTCCGAATGTGTGGAAAAACAATTCATGGATTTAGTATCACGCTAACACACCTGCTCATACATCGTTGTTTGTAAGGGATTTTTTCCCAAGAAAACAACACTACAATCATGCCTCAGTCATCATTCACAGGATTTGGCCCCCTGTGATGTTTTTCTTCTCCCAAAACTGAAAAGACCAATGAAAGGACGGAGATTTGCAACGATTGAGGAGATAAAGACTGCGGCGCTGGAAGAGCTCAAAGCTACTCCAAAAAGTACTTAACAAAAGTGCTTCCAGGATTGGAAAAAGCGCTGGCATAAGTGTATTATATCTCAGGGGGATTTCTTTGAAGGGGATAACATAAATATTGATGAATAAATAAATATTTTTTGGTAAAAATAAAAAGTCACCTCTATATACAATCTCTATTTACAATCATACTTTATCATGCCACCAATAATGTTGATGACGGCGTGTCTCCCTCCCTTCTTCTAGCTGAACCCACTCGCCAATGACCCTTGGTGATCATCGCGGCGACTCTTAGAGTGGGCATACATAAATAAATTAATATAAATAACTGTGTATGGCACTTCTATTCATCTTGCTCGTTGACACGTATGAGTTTAATTTGCTGTGGTCTTAGCTCAGTTGATCACATCTGATGTTCGCTAAGACCACAGCGTATTAAACTTAACCTCTTCAGGGACGATTTTTTTATGGTGAGAAAAAAATTCCTTAATGTGTTTTTTTCTTTTATGATTTATTCATTTCATATTGATAGAATTTGAGAGGCAAAAAAATGACGAAAATAATAACATTTTACAAAATAAAATAACGTTCACATTTGCGATCGCTGAGCGTTAGTGGTAATTTATGAATGAAATGATTTCATGCATTCTGGGCATTAAAGGCTCTTCACATTTTTCAGAAATGTAACGAGTTCGTCTTCCAAATCTTCAATGTCTGAATTGTCGTTATTTTTCCTTTATGTAACAACTTGGATCTTAGTTAAGTTTTCTTTTTCCACTTTCATTGCAGCCTGGGCACATAAAATCATAATTTATATATTTCGTTATATGTACGCTTAGACGAAATATTAAAAGATATTTACTTATGATTGTATGTAACTAAAAACGTAACCTCGAACGGTAATTGTACACATATATGTACGTTTGGTAATTTCTTATAAAGTAAAAAATTCACAGGAAATTTCTTTGTTACGTTTCTAAAAATGATTAGAACTTAATATATGTAATGTATATGATATTATTCTTATCAAATATTAATAATTTGTTCAAATAATGCAACAATACTGACTGCCAAAAAGTTACTTCACACTTTTTTCATATTTCTATCCGTACATCGGAAATATGCATTACCAGTGCAGCCAAATCAAAAAATGTATACTTTTCTGATTGAGGGATTCTGTAGTGAATAAATTATTATCAAACTTTTCTTATCTTTGGTATTGACAGTAACTGTAATAATAAAAAACTAAATGTCCACATATGTGGCCAAGGGCGTGAAGTAGTTAACATAAATAAATTAGGATAAAAGCTAGTCATTGACAGTCCAACACTTGCCTTGCTGTGCACCGTCCTCTCTCAGCAGACCGATCAGACCTCGAGCGCTGTAAAGGGGCAGTTCGAGGCTTGACCTTGACTAGGTTGTGCTGCGGTGCTAGGGATTGCGTCACTGGGCCCTGGGGTACGCCAGATACGTGCTCCATGTATATGTTTTTAGACCGCGCTATAGTTTCTGAATCCAAGAAGCTTCCTCATGGGGGTTGCGTACTTTTTAGTCACAAGCAGTCTCGTCATGAGGGCTTCATTGGTATTGTGCCAGTCGTCCAGGGCGCCGACGAGGAACGCGTCCACTTCAACGGTGCATCCGCGCCGCCTCAGATCCTCCCTTCCCTACTAGTGGAGTATATTTTAAAACTTTCATTCCTGGCTTCCTCCGTAGCCTCATACCTATTTTTGAATAACATGGCCACATCAAGGAGGATAACGCTTCTGGTGTCCTGGCAGCTCCACGTTTCGTCACCAGTAACAATGTTGTAAAGGAAGTTTTCGTCCTTTTTGGTCTCTTTAACGATGTCCTTGCAATGTTGGAATCTGAATAATTTTTGGTCGTCAGTCAACTTGTGCGGCACAAAGTGAGCACACACCTTCCGATAGCTCAAATGGTCGGTCAAAATGCGATGGATCACATTTTTAGACATTCTATTTCCATAAAACGCAACGATGTTTTCTGCCGAATTTCTGCTTGATGCTCTCTGGCGTAATCACGGATTTTGGCTGGTCGTCTTTGATATCTTCACGACCGTTTTTAAAGCGCGTATACCACTCATGAACTCTGCCACGGGATAAACAATCATCACCATAAACTTATTGCATCAATCGAAACATTTCGGTAATCGTATTATCGAGTTTGAAACAAAACTTAATACTGGCTCTTTGTTCGCTGCTCATATTTGTACCGATAAAAAAAACAAACTGACATTTTAAACGCTATAATTCCGGTTCTAGTGAACCAAAAGTCATGAAACTTTTACTAAGAATCTGTAAAAAATGGCAAACGAAATGGGAAGAATACAAAGGACAATGGAGAACAATACATAATGACATAACTATAAAACCAGAATACCCACAATTAAATAGAAAAGAATGCACAGTGATGACTAGGTTAAGAACAGGACACACTGTACTCACATCCAAATACTTACTACTAGGAGAAAACCCCGCAACGTGTACAAATTGCGAAACAAAACTTACAGTCGAACACATAATATGCACATGCCCTCTGTACAAAACACAGCGATTAAAGTATGAAATAAAAAACACATTGCAACATGCCCTTAAAACGGATGTGAGAGGAACAAAGAACATAATCAACTTTCTAAAAGACATAAGACTATACCAAAATATTTAGCAAAACTAGACGCACAAAAAAAGATAATAAATAATAATAATAAATAAATAAAATCAATACAAATAACATAATTAAATAATAAATTTTATGCATGAAGCACTCAAAAATGTTAGGTAATGGACAAAAACGAAAAAAAAAAGACTAAGATCTCAAGAAAAAAAAAAAGAAAATGAAGAGAGACTCACTATTACAAAGTATGTAAATAAAAATTATACCTGAGTGTTTCTGTTTTTTTCTCATTTACAGCGGCTAATGGTCTCAGTAATCGATGCCGCTATAAACATAACATACATACATAACATACAAGATGTATAATTCGAATGCCCATAGCCACATATAGGCGACGCCACCATAAACGTCCCTATCCACAAAGTCCTCTTTACTTTGAGACAGACTGTGCATAATGATTACTGGCTAAATGGCGAGAGGTTACCTCGTTCACCTTGCCTTGATCCTTTTTAGCCAGAAGGGTTGCAAGATAGTGCTCAACCACCGCAGCCCTCAATCTCCTAATTATCTGCTTCTTCGCGCTGTGAGGACTATCGCGCGACGACCTAGTGTGTCTCAGAATTCTATCCAGAGCTCGCGCTTCCTATCGTCCCACCTCCACTCTACCTCCAACCTTACTCCAATCCTCCAGCACGCGTTCCTCGTTCTTCACCAGAATGATCTAGTGTCCCTGGAGTCCCTTGCCAGGTCCCCCTCTAGACTCCCCGACAAATACCTGGTAATATCCTCCTCTGAAGGCGGCTGGTAGATTTTCCTACTAACAGCCTGCCTCAGCGACGACTCCGCTATGGATGCCAGGATCTGATCCCCTGTGTTTAGCATTCTAAACGCGTGGACCATGTCTGCAAGCAGGAGCAGCTCACAGTCCCTCTTAGAAGAAGGGTTTCACTTCTTCGCCAACCTCCTAATGAACTCATCACCTGCCTTTAGTGGATCCTTCTCTATCTTGGCTCCCCTCAGCAGAAAGTCGAGGCGAGGAAGCAAAAAGCTCCTCTATCATCTCTAGTTTCTATCAAGAGGCAAGTAGGAGAGACCAGTCGACGCCCAGGAAATCTTCGTGGAGCGCTTAAAGCGTGGAGTACCGTGTCTGGTTCGCGCGAAGTTCCGTCGAAGTACCGAGGTGATCGTCAACTTCGCCGACTCCGAGGCTCTTGAGTGGTGTGTTATCGAGGGTACATGCGGGGGCATCCGCTCTAAGTGTGCTACTCATCTGCAAGGTAGTGCACTGGAAGGATTGAAAGACAGACCCATGCCTCTTGCCCTCCCCTCGTCGGCATCCAGCATCGTCCACCTCATCTCTTCCGCGTTCGACGCCAATAGCGCGATATCGATAGAGTAGACCAGGCCCGACATTCATCGCCCGCAGACTTCATATCCCAACTCGACCTCCGAGATCGAACCGTCTCGAGGGTCAGGTTGAACAATATAGGACTTTGGGGACTGCTCTGCCACGTGTACTCCGTGTAGAGGCTTTTGACCAAATTATTAAGAAGCCTGGGCATGTCTGTGCGATTCAACGCTCTATAGATCGTCGCGTGGAGCAGCGATGCAAACGCGTTAGAAATCATTTAACCACGCGACAACTAGACTACCGTGCGTACGGCGGGTGTCCTCGATGGCTTCTTGCAGCACGAAGTTGTTTTCGAAACACCCTTCGTAGGATAGGAAGCCTTTTAGTGCTGGAGAGAGCTGTTACGCGAAGGAGATATGTACGTGGATATGCGGACTCGCGTTTCGTATATGCGGTTTCGTGTTCCATATATACAGATTCAGGTTCTGTATGCAGAGGTTCGCGTTCTATATACACAGGTTCACGACTCGAATACGCGAGTTCGCGTTCTGTATACGCAGGTACATGACTTAGATACGCGGAATCGCGTGGTGCAGACATGGATTCTCGCCATGGGTGCATGGATTCCCGTTTTGAATACACGAATTCGTTGTTAGAATTTTCGATTTCCTTGCGAATACTGTTGACCAAATTGTGTGCTCCCTGCCGTATTTCGCGGATGATGCCAGCATTTCATTGCCCTATGGCCATTTTTATCATACATTTCGTATGTTGAACGTTTGGGCTGTACAGTTCGTACTTTTCGCGATTTAACGATGACCCTAGTGCGATTCTTCGAATACTGTTAATAGATTCTAATTCCTTTTTAATGTCCATAGTGTGGTTTACGCTTTCGTTTAACTTTCCGCAACGTGGGATTTTGCTAACTATTTTCCATTTTAATCCGCGGATAAAACTGCTCACGACGTTTTCCTCGATCATATCTTTAAAACCGTCGGATATTATTCTGTTCCGCCGTTTTTCGGCATCAACAATCCGTTCCCCTATTTCTTTAACTCGGTTAGCATACGCTATAATGCTTTTCTACAGTTTTTGACAAATGTAAGCTAGTATTCCCTGCATCTCATACACGGTTTCTCGCGGGCCGTAAATCTTCCTAAGGTATTCTAGGAATTCGTTCATTGTGTTACATTAAACCCTTAAAATTGCTCGATGGGCGTAATGTGTTTCGCATTGATTTTACAAGGTTCAGCTGCAAAGCTAGTGAAACTATATTCAGTGCCACTTCGCACTCTTCAGAGAAATGTACAAAACCGTCATAGACTGAGATTGCTTCTAAGGCGGCGCGAAATGAAGATAAACTATACAAGCGACTCACTTCTTCCCGGGTTTGGAGCACGTTCCGCAGAAATCGAAACATTCCAGATGCTTCAAAAGGCCTTCAAAGACGACTGCGTTTCAAGGTCACAGTCCTGGAGATGGTACAAGGCATTCAAAGAGGGTCGGAAGGAGATCGACGACGAACCCCGTTCTGGACGCCCAACAGCGGCCAGAACCGACGAAACCGTGAATCGTGTGCGCCAAGTTTTGCGTTCCGACCGTCGATTGAGCATCCAGCAAATCGCTGACACCCTAAATATGTCCACATTTGCGGTACATGAGATAGTAACGGAGGATCTGCAAATGCGCACGGAAGACGGATGATCAGAAAGAACTTCGAGTTTCGCACTGTCAGGAATCGTTGGATTTGATTCAAAATAAGGCCTCTCAAAGCATCTGGAACGTTTCGGTTGCATTCTTTCCAAGCCGCACACAAAACTCGATTGCGTATCGCTGTTCAAGCGAATGGTCCATCACACATTCGTGTTACAAAGTCGAAAAATACACTTCAGGCCGGAGGCACGTCTTTTCATTCAGACTGCTCGGAGGAAACTGGCGGCCGGTTGCATTATAGGGGCAGACCCAGTGATGCCAGGACGTGGGATTTTTCCCACTCTTGCGCCCTACCGAATTCTCAGTAACGTATATACTTTACTCAAATATGGGGTATCGTTAGACCCCCGTGACAATTGAAATACG
>JBCFXI010001431.1:0-54432 GCA_038496175.1 Ampulex compressa | reverse complement strand
TATGTGATATGTATACCGTAGCTCTGGTGGTTCGGAATCCACCTTAAACAGTAGGTCCTAGGCCATATGACCTTAGCAGTCGGTGCCGAAAAATGAATAAAAAAAAAAAAAAAAAAAGGATGCGCTACTTCGGCGCATGTTTCCATCGAAGCAACAGCGATATCGCGTAAAGAATGGGATTTCTCTCGCATAACCGCTGCATAAACGAAGCGCACTTCCCATACAAAATATCCTGCGCAGCAGTGCGATATTTTAATGCAAATTTCGAAAGTACACGTCGAACGGGGCGGGCCGCGCAAGAGTCCACGGATAGCGCCAATATCCTCGCGACCACGGATTACCGGATACAAGCCGCTATTACCGGCTACAAAGTACCCGATGAACTTTAACGATACTTGATATATTATCGATATCAACAAGGCGATATTTCATCGTACACGTCCTGCGCGAAATTATGCGCGTACACGGCCAACCGGAATGAAACGTAGCGGTGTACTACGACGTAAAAGCTATATATTAAACGATAAATTTCCGTAATGTCCCTCGATAGAACCGTGCTCCCAGAGAGAGGAGAGACGGAGATCCGTGGAGCGGGGGGGGCAGTTATTCCGTGGCGTTGCATGCGACACGCCGAGGAACGAGGTCGTTTATGGCCGGGGGGGGTGGTTGGCCGATTGCGGGCCGCGAGCTCTTCCTTCCGCGATGCCTTGCGAGTCGGGGAAACGTAAATATTGAGAAAAGGAGCGAGGAAAAGGGAGGGAAAGGCGAAACATGTTGATCAAGTGTGGGTAAAGCACACGCGCCATAAACCCCCTCTTTCTCGTGGCAGCTGCTGATAATGGGAGAATGTCGCTCGGCGTCTGTCCCCCTAGGAGGACGGAGCTTTCCTCCTACGTCTCTGGGAATTAACATCGCAAAAAAGAAAAAGAAAAAAAAATAACGCGCCTTCCGCCCACAGAACCCACGACATCGTCTCTCGATGGAAATTTGAATATTGAATTATCGATCGAATTCGACCCGCATGTTCTTGCGACTTTTTAAGCTGCGCGCAAATTCCAGAACCGATCGACCGTTAACCTCTGAATAATTCCAAAAGAAAACTCCGCGATACCGTGCGGCCCAACCAAGCCCTCTCTACCGACACAACAAATCTCCATTTACATCCCAATCTTAGTCCGCAACACGCAAGCCCCAGGCTGCTCCCCCCAGGCCATAATCTCGATGTGCCAATGCAAGGAGGAAGCGCGATGATCGTGGTCACGTAGCTCGTAGTAGCAACCAGATCGAACTTCGACCAGGTTCACGAGCAAGATGAACGACTCGTTACGCTCAGCCGCATCCGGGTTTTCCAACCCCCCTCCCCCCTCTTCCCCCACCGCAGGTTCGGTCTCAAAGGAGGGCCGACCGATCTTCATCATCTCGCGAGTGGATGAGCTTTGCCGACGATTAATCTCGGGATGAGAAAAGGCTTTTCTCAAAGGATAACAGCCGGCTGACCGGCCGGACGAGGTCCCCCCAGGGGCCGAGAAGACGTCGAAGAAGTTATCGAGGAACAGAAGGACCGGGGAAGGGAGGAAAAGAAGGTGCGCCAAGGGTGAGTAAAGGCGGTGCAGGCGCGGGGGGTGGAGCCAACGAGCCGCGGAAGCTGGTAAATCGTTTTATGAACGCCCTGACGATCCCGGATTGCTGCCCCCCGGGGGACGTTTCGAGGCCAGCAGGGAGAACAGCGAGGACCGTCGAACGATGATGGAACCAAATTGGGAGGAAAGGCCATTGCCCGTGACGAAAGTCGATCTTCGTTTACACGAAGACGCGCGCGCGCGCGTATCTTGCACCGATTTCCAGAAGGGAAGGTCGATTCTCTGGGGCGTAAAGCGCGAAACAAAAACCGAAAGAGGTCGACTCTTCCCAGGCGCCGAGGTGGAACGAGTTTGATGGCATTTGGATGACCAATCGCTGTGCCGGAGTTGTAGGAGGTTTTATTATGAAGCGTAGTATTAGCCAAGAGCGCTGGATCGAGGGAAAGGTTGGGGATAGGAGAGCGTGGCAGGTATTAATTTTACGCAGGCGTAATACATGTGATATTGTTTCACGTATCGAGGTTTAATTTAGACACTTTTTTAAAATTTATTCCTGACTTGTCGGTAAGCAGAAGAGTGTAGAAATGTTTCTGTTACATAAATTGACCGTCTCTTTGTTGCGTCGATTTACGAACATCGTGTGGGTTAAGAAATGTGTTCGCGAAAAAGCTTCTGTTTTTCGTTTTCTCGAAAAGTTCCTTCATCAATGTCCCTCGGATAATAATTCTTGATCCCCTCATCGCGAAAACGGATGAGTCCTTCGACAAGAAAACCCTTCATCCTAGAAGCAGACGATAGGCGTACGTGTGCAGAAACCAGGATGACAGGTTGCGCGTGACGGAAGATTTTCAGAGACATGAGTAATGAGAAGCGAGCATAGCGTTTCGTTGATTTAAGGACCCGCGCTTTAACTACCTCCTCGTCGACGATTTATCACTTTCCGTTGATCGATCACATGCCGCTGTGAAATTGAAATTTAAGTATTTCCCGCGATATCGTGCAGCGCGCCATGCAACGCGGAAAAATCAATCGCTTGGATATATTCTGAGCGAATTAAAATTCACGCCAATTTTTCATTCCTCAACAATATGACGCATTTCTCAAGAGTAATACAGAAAGAGCAACGGTGAGATCGCATCGAAAGAATATAATTTTGCCGCGCGTCCGTAGGACAACAAAGCTGGAATTTTTGTCAAAGACATATAATCTGCCTTTATCAACGTGATAAAGAATCGAGTTTCCCTCCCAATGGATCTACGCCAGACGGACCGGTGCGCACGGAGAAATATAAAATCCGAGAATTTAATTTGGTTTACATCCTACGCGCCGACATAACGAAAAAATCCGTGCTCGCGCAAAACGAAATACGAAAGGGAAGAGGGCCATCCCGTTTGTTGCCGCCGTTGTTTCGCCATAACGTGGATGAACGAACTGCTCCGTGGCAGTTAGGATGCAGCGCCACGGACGCAATAATTTTCGGTAACGTTAGCAGAAATTCCCCCAACGGTCCGCAAACCGATATTACCGCCGGACTGGATGGGAGCTCGATGATGTGCGGCACGTGTAACAAATGCGGCAGTAAGACATTATCAGCCACTGACGTTCATTCAGCGCAGGGAAAAGGAACAAAAATCGCTGACCGATAGGTATTTGCATCGCAGACCTCCGCTTTGTATCTCGTCGAATCGAAGCTGTTATCTTGCTCCTTTGCTTTTCCCCTTTTCTCCTTTCGACTAATACGAGATTTACTCCTTTCATCTTACCTTCCATTGTACGACTTCTCCTTGGCTTATGGAAATATTGTACTACGTGGATCGTCGACAATGCGTTTGCGACTTGTTATTTCCTGCAGTGAAATAAACGGTTAAACTTGGGATATTTACATTCGCTGCATTATCCAGTGTTGTTTACTATGGCGGCGCTTTGAATTTCCGAGAGTACGTTTTTTTGTACGTACATTTTTTCTGTTAATCGTTCGGCGTACGCTGTGAGTAAATTCTCCTTTGAATGGCGCGCAGGAATTCATGCAGCGTTCGTAACAATTAATATATTATTCAGTTCGAAACAGATGTGGATGATTGACGTATCTCGATGTCTTTCCGCTATTGCGGACGTGATTTCGAGGATTTTAACGGTATACGTCGAAATATTGTTTATTTTACTTCGTATGTAACGTGTATCTAGAATTACGTTGATATTAAACAAATGATAATGCTGACGCATGCTTGGAAAATATTATCAATTTGACCTGCTTTTACTTCATCGAAAGTTTCTGAAGATTCGCGAATATTTTTACTTTACTCTTGTGTTTTTCAAGATTTTTAATCTTGAGTTCCAGAGTTTACGGCTTGATTATTTTTACTCCGGATAAAAAAAGATCGAAACTGGCGTGGATATTTAAAATATAATTATATTATCAACAAAGTTTATCCATGCGAAGCTAACTAATTCTGTTTAAGCTGCTCAAATATTAGTTCAATATCTTTATTGTATTCATCTCTTAAACGATCGATTATAAATCTTCGAAAGTGTAATTATTATTTAATCTTAAAGCTTCTAATCGTCGCATTTTGAGAACACATAGAGCATCGAAAAATCTTCAACAAGCGCGTGACGTTGGCGATTATTTTCCAATTATCAGCCGAAATAAACAATGTAAATCCGCAACGAGGGTGTTTCCGGTGAATTCGTTCGACAAAAATCGACATTTCACTACCCAGGATTATATTACATCGTGTTAATCGAGAAGTTGTTTCGCTAACGAGGCGAACATTCGCATGGCAATCGAGATCGCGCCTTTAGTATTCGTTAACCAAATCATTCGACTCCCTCTGGAAAATCCCAGCGGCGACATTTTAACTGCTGAAATTAAGTTTCCAATACCTGTGCTCAATCACTTATATCTTTGGCCCGATGCGGACTTAATCGATGATTGTCAGCTTAAAAGAGGAACGATAATCGTCGAAATGTGAGCAAGTACAATCGTATACATCTGGGACTCTTTTTACGAAGTACTTTCTTTACACGACTAACCTTTATATGGTCGCCTTTATCAACAAGTTTCGTTCGCTGTTTTATTTTACAAGTTTTGTTAAAAATTCGAAATGATCTGCCAATAGGCGTATTTGTCAATTCGCTATTTATTATCATGATTCTCATAATGTAAACGAAGAATAACTTTTTATCGTCCTATCCGCTTGTGGTGCAGGTGTGCCTTTCAAAAACCGTTTGACACAACCTGCAAGCGACGGGCAAAAAGCTATCCCTCGGAAGCGTAATTTAAGCCGTGCCGCTGGTATAAAACAGTACAGCAGACAGATTTTGCACGTTAGGAAATTCCAATATGAAATAAATTCCGCTACGTGAATTCCGTAATTCCACACTTCGGGGCCGCATAATGCGCGGTCGAATTTCGATCGATAGTCAAAGTTCTTGACAAATATAAGCTCGAGCGATATGGCAAATCAGGTTTCCAATTGAGCTCAAGCCCGGCACAATACTTATCCCACGAGGCACTGCACGTCCAATTTCACTCGATCGCCGGCAACTTCTCTTATACAATTACTATATGCTACAAATCGCGCGCGTAGTTCAGCTTAATTAAATACTTCGGGTTTAATTAAACGGCGCCCGCGGATGAAAGCGGCGCAGTGCTCTTATACGATCCCCCGGCCGATACAGTTTGCGTAATTACCTGTAAACATCGCTAAGGTACGCTTACAATGTTATCATGGAGTATTATACCGGGGATATTTATTCCTTTTATCGCGTGGTTAAGCGCGCCTCGATTATCCGGCTGGATATTGGCGATGCTGAGCTTGACATCTCCAGGCATCCATACAAAGAGCGGGGCACGTGCGCGCGTATGTGCGTGTGCGTATATCTCGCGCGCCGCATTCACGTTGTTATTAGATGTCACCTGAATTGTCAAGCCTTTAATGAAGTGCGTGGACTTTGCGCGTTCGATTGAAATAATCGCGTTACGCGGAGGCGCGCAATAGCATCGCCACTCTACCTTAACGCGGTGAGCTCGTTTTGCGCCAAATATTATCGACCGCATTGAAACAGAGTGCGATAACTTCATGACATAAGGGCAACTTAATGCAAATACAGTTATTCCTCCCCGACTCGATTTGTTTTGTTCAAATTTCGTCAGCCGATATTCGCCATTCGTGCGCGCATTTCGTGGGTATTTTCATTGTTTCTCAACTTCTGTCAAAGTGTCACGATTTTTTTTTTCCGAGAATCGCAATGCATATTTAAAATAGCTATCGGACATGGTGGATACGATGTTAACCAAAATATGTATTTGACGCGGAACGAATGATAAATAAATGTAAAATGTGTCGGCCGAATTTCGCTCGATGTTCAAATTCCAAACAAAAATATCAACGTGTCAACGTCGAGGCGAGGTAAACATCTTTCTTTATTTTCGCAAAACGTTCGCGGCTTCGACTCGGGTATAATGTATATGCTCTTGCAACTTGTTGGTAGGATTACGATAGGAATGGCCACTCGTGTTTCCACTGAGAATAGTCGAGTTCAAATCCCAGGATTTACCTCCGTAAATTTCCATGCAAGGATCCGCGGATTCAATGGCAACAAAGCTATCTCGAATAATAACTCCTAAACCGCGCGATCTAAACAAATTCCCAAAAAAAAAAAGAAAAAAAATTAAAACAAGCACCACACATACATGCATTAATGCAAGAAAATATTTGCTCCAACACCCACAAGCTCAATAAATGAATAACAATTTCAAAGATTAGACTTCCCAAAATCAGGTCTCCCTTAATTCCTCTCTACCCACTTATCGTCGGCTATGGTCTTTGAAGCCAGGATCTAACGTTTGAGCCGGATATTCAATTATCGTTCCCAGGCCGGCATCCCCTTGGGAAACAGTATGGGCCAGACGTAGGCTTTTGTACCGCCTCGTGCGAGCATTCATCGTCCGCGGCTCATAACGGAACGAAATATTGGCTTCTGGTCCGAAATGCGGGTCAGGTATCCACCGCGTATCTGCAAGTACCGCCGAGGTGAGTGCAGCTGCAGGTGCAGCGACTGCAACAACCGACGATTAATGTCCCCGGGGCGATATTAATTTCTCGTCCCTGCGTTATTTCGGATACTAACGCTGGGCCCAGAATTTATCTGTCATTTAACTCCGCTCGCTTTGCCCCGCCAGCGGAGCTTCCGATAGGGGATGCGCAATGAAACGGTGTCGTACGAAAGGTACGTCTTATCGATTTTCCCCTTTCAAACCTGGATACACGGCCGGCGCGATACGCCATTGGTTTTATTGCCGACTATTATTCAACTCGATATGATTTGTCACCAAACTACCGCGCGGCATTGTCTTTAACCGTTGGCACTCCAACCCGCTGGTTATGTGCGCCTCGATGCGAGTATCTTAATAGCCATCTGCTACCTGAGCTACTGGAATCGCGATTTTTATTTCGACAATAGGGCGATTCGTCTCCCCACGAGGAAAGATCAATTTGCCCAGAGATACCGGTTTAGAATCGATTTGCAGGATGAAAGTAGAAAACGCGAATTGATGGAAGGCCAATGGGTTTCTGCATTTGGTGTTTCCTGTAAATATTCCACGCAATTTTTTTTTGTAATCCTGAATGGATTCGACAAATCCGATTTTTGATGCGCCAAGAGAGCCTCGACCGGATATTAATGGTAATATTCAATATCACACCCACGCTAATACTAGCTACAATCCGAACATTGTTTAATACCTATATCTGTAATTCCATATATTCCACATCGATTATATCATGTTCTCCCAAGAGTGTCTTCCCTTCCATAAATAAATAACAGGAGCACGCCATATTTATCTCGTATTATTTCATCGAATCATGCGTGCAACTAGAAGACGATCGAACAACGAAGACTACATTTCACAAAGTTCCACGTTTGCATAAACATTGCCAGATGAAGCAGCAGCGTGCGGATAACCGAAGACACTTTTGGGCCAACCTAATATACCGTACCCGCGTAGGATCCAAAAGGGGTTTCGCAGCGCGGCAGTAGGAAAGGACTTAATGGGATACTTGTTGCCCGCGATCGACGATCGAGCGCGTTAATCCAACCGTTCTCCCCGGGCATATTCGGAGCACCGCGTACGCCTATCCGGTTGCGCTAATATGCCGGGGGTTGCATCATTTCCCCCCGTAAAGCGCGGCCCAAAACCGAGGGCACCGCCTGGCCATGAATTTTAAAATCGAGCTCAAACAGCCGCGCGGTGCGTTAATCGGTCGCGCATCGTCGATGAATTTTTGAACCTCGATACGCGCCACGGGCCCTTCCCACAGGCTTTCCCACGTGCTCGCTACGCCCCCATTCGGAATTAATCCCGTAGGTTTGCGCGCCTCGACCGCGGGGCATCTCGAATTTGCGCACGTAGCCGTCCTATCCCGGTCTCCTCCCGAATCAAATTCGCGGTTTTAATCATGCGAGATACTCGCGCCGCCGATCATTATGAATTCCAACCTACATCCATTATTTACATTTCCGGTTTCCAGCGGGATTCTACAGTCCGTGGTCCGCGATTTCTCAAGCGTAACTACGGATGGATTCGGAGGAGGCCTGGAGCCTTTGGCAAATGCGGCTTATGTGCTTACCGTGCTGAAGATATTCAAAATTGATACCCTCTTGTTTTAGATCGTTAGGTATACGCCTGGTGTTTATGTATTTACTTGCTCGCTCCTGTGGTATTATAAAAGCAAGAATAGTGTATTTAGAATAGAAATACGTTTAAGCGAGATTTGAGAGGGATTGGAAGTATTGGGTAGGAATAGACTGTATTTTTTAGTGAATTCTTTAGTGGAATTTAATCCTGGTAAAACGATTGCAGATCGATTCAGAGTTGAATTAACGATTGTACAGTGTTTTGAATTGGCCTTTGATATTTATCATTTGCTACCCATAATCATTCATACTCGCGTAAGAGGTCTGTGTCGATTTGATTTCGAAAGTAGAGCGATGCGGTTGCTTTGGTTCAGTTTTTATAGAAGAGTATATAGCTTCAAATATGAACGTAGACTTGTATATACCACGAAATTATAACTTGCCTCAAATTTATTTATTACTCCTGTTAAGCGTTTAAAGTATTATGTCTCTTCCTATTCTCACGTGATATTTTGCGCATATAAGGCGATATCTTAAATAAAATATACGATTGGCAATTCGATTTAAATATCGCAAAGCGGCAAGGAGCTAATGTGAAGAGGGGGGAGAAAAAGTTGTGAATAATGAAGATATATTCCAACTGTACAGAGTCGTACAGCACAGAAACGAAAAAGATCCACACGATGACCGGCGGTAAGCACGAAGGTGGACTTTTCTCCTGGATGTCGGGAGGGGAGACTGGTAAGAATCAGATTCCGTCTCTGACAACAAACGAGCTCACCGTCACGTGAAAGCGTTTCTGCGTCCGCTGCGGCGTATTTTACGTGTTTCAAAAGGCATCTTCAACGAAGCGCAGCTTTGCGCGGAACTTTTCTACGGAGCAGTTGCATATAAGCGTACCAACAGCAAATCCCTTTCGAGTAAACACTGAAAGCTACTATGTACGAAACAATGGGATCTCTTGAAATTTCAAAGCTACGGAAAATTCCCCATTCACGCTTCCTCCTCTGTGGTTGACGAGCTTTCCTCACATCTTTCATCCTCGGCCGCGCGCACTTTAAAGGATTTGTTTACCTTATCGCAGAATTTTCCGCGTGAGAACGAGGAAACGGGACGTGCGGCAACGAATCGTGGATTGGGAAAATCACGAATTCGAGAACGAAAGTGGGTACATCTGAAAAAATATCGAAAGAATCGGCCAGGCGGCTTAGTCGCTTGGTGAAAATATTTGTCCTTATTCTTTATTTATTCGCATGCCCCGGGGATAAGTTCCCATTAGGACTAATTGGTCGCAAATGAAAATTCCCTCCAGCACAATTTCACCGCGGTAAGTTTGTTTGCACGTCATGAGGGTCCCATAAGTACAAGCGCCCTTACGATTAACAGTGGTGCTTGTGACTAAGAGCTCACAAGCTCGTGCAGATTCGCGAAATCCCAGAGATTCCAAGGGTTTCTGTATCTTCTTTCCTATTTGCCCGGGCCCAAGAGTTATTCGCTCATTTGCTTCTCCTTTCCCTCGCAATTGTCCGATCTGGGAGACCATTTTTTATAAAGAGCATGACGCTTTGCCATGGAAACCTGCAAGCGGGCGGACATTTTAATAGGAACGAAGATTGGGAGAATCCAGGATGTATTGCGAATAGTAATCAGAAGCTCTTTTCTATGTCGACATCAGCTGGCAGTTCCAAAACTATTTCTCGTGAAAGGATGATGATAATTTCCTCACAACTACGTGCATATCTAATTTACCAAACAGAAAACGTTGACTCTGTATCTTTGTATCTTTTAAACGTTGACTTTTATATTACTTATCCTTTAGAAACTTAAGGGGATTGCTAATGCAAAGATCTTTGAAGTCTTCTGCGCTTATCGAACTGGAATGAAGTAGAGCTCGAATCAGCATTCAGAACAAAGCATTAAGAAAGAACTCTGGTAGATCTTATAACTTATCGATCAACATATCTTCAGCTTTCGTATAATGATTCATCTCTCGAATTATTTCCGTCATTCCCCTATAATTTACTCTCGCGACCCGGTTGACACACTTGCTCGCAAAAAGTACCGATCGCCCAGGTTTTACCGGCAGAAATAATACTAGACCTAAATATCCGCTTCGCCCAACTCCTTTCATTTAACGAACAAAAATAACGTCGACTTCGATGCAGAAGCGATTGATCTCAATACTTGACCCGAAAAAAAGCAGATAGTGGAGCGACTCTCGACGATTTCCTCCTGCATAAACTTCCCTTCGTGCAAAACTCTAGTAGTGTGATTACTAAAAACCGAGTGGAAAGATGGCAAATGTTTTCCTTACGCGTCGCCTGCAATTCGTGCCGGAAGCCGAATGTCCGCCAGATACAAGGGAACGTGCGAAGAGAACCGCAAGCGGCTCCACTCCGAGCCAGTAAACCAGACGCAACATCCAGTGGGTACTTCGGGGTAACTGTCGAGGACGTATTACCATGCCTGCGACGCTGCTCAGGGAGCGAGGCGTATTCAACCCTCCCGCACAGGTCGGACAGGAGCATCCGACAGAACTCGATTCCACTAAGAAAATCTCGTCTCTTCGCTTCGATCGCGAAGCGTAAACAAAAAACGCAGGAGAAAGTTAATAGAGCACTCCTCTTCGCAGGGAACACTTGAAAATTAATGCCATCGTGATACTTTATTAGGTAGAAACTGTCTGGGATATCAACTTAAATTCCATTTCCTTGTCTCTTTTATCCATCAAAGCCGAGTGTTGACCCAAGCAAGAACTTTTCAAGAGTTCAGAGATTCCTCGAAAATTGATCTTTGCCCTTTTTGCCCGTTTAATCTCTGCAAATCCACGTAATCGTTGCACTCGCTTTAAACTCCGTATAACGCGGTTTCGTGGTACACCCGATTTAAAGAATACGACTGTGTTTTTGTACGAGGGTTCGCTGTAGTCGAGGTGCATTGACCCCGTGGGATGAGGGGAGCGGATCAAATTCTCAGAAATGCAAGCGGGCAAAGGATGGATGGCCCGCGTCTTCCTTTTTCGAACTTTCTGGAAATTGCTGCCCCTCGGGCTTTCGAAGTTTCTACGTCTCTCCCGAAGTAAAATAAGGTTTGGGTACTCGCTGTATAAACAAGGACAACCGGGCAGACATCGCCGGCGATTGTCTGAGGTAACCGTAAACTTCACGAGGAGAATGTACCAGGGCTTTTTATCGAACACTATTCGTTTACTAAACAGATACGCGAGATTTGGATATTTATAAATCTACGCGTCGTGTTGCCGCTTGTAACTGTAATCCACATATCCTTCGATATCTTCGCGATTGATTTATAATTCTAATATCGAGCATAACGTAATATTATTCAAGAACATCGCCACAAACGACACACCTTTGCACGATACCAGGGGTGCAAGGAGGAGTCAAATGCTGCTGATTTAATTTCACAGTCAAAACCATACCATATGGTGCGCTTTCTCCGATACGTCGTCGGAGCTGCTCATGAATGTCTAAACCGACAGAGCGTCTAAGCTCATGAAAGTCTGAACATCAAACGTGCCTAAAATAAATATTACGGCATATAATTTAAAACGCACGATCTGTACTGCAGATACGAGGTTACGCATAAGAATCCAAGAATCATACTAGCCGTGACGCAGGTAGGGGCATATCGAGAGGCAGACTAAGCCAAGAGAAATCGATCCAGGTCCATGGCCATCGTCATTGTCCCTTGGCCATATGTAGGAGTCAACGATGGCGGCCATTGTCTTCTCGTAGACAATCCACGGTCTCACACCTCGTTTGCTCAGACGGGAGCTTGGTTAATGACCGAGAAATTATTTCCCTGCTAATTAACCGAGCTACGAAACTCCCTAACGCCCTTTGCCTCTCTCTCTCTCTCTCTCTCTCTCTCTCTCGCTCTCTGTCCCCCCTCTCTCCTTCTATTTTGAATCCCTTCTTCTCTAGCTCTTGCTGATCCCACGAACCCGGCAGCGATAATTAAGGGGGTGGTAATGCGATAATTTTCAGACCGCCACCTTTGAGAAACGATTTCTCCGCCCTTCAAGGGCCAGTGCCTCGAAGGTGCACGTTGTTTCCAATCCGTTCTTCGAGCGGCCGTAAGATCCGAGCGAGTTGAATTTAATTTAAGCTGCGAAATAAACTCGCGGTACGCCACGGGACTAGCGTCCCTTTACGTTTTTATTTCTCGCCCGCCTAGAGGGGATAACGACGGCGGGAAAAGTTCAAATAACGGCCAGACGAAAAGTTAAATTGAGAACGGGGACTTCCAGGAATCAGGATTACCCCATTGCTGGATTGGAGGCCCGCCTCGTGGGGAGGATATTTACCGCGATTAGAATAAACGAATGGGGGAGGATTCGGAAATGTTCCGAAAGGGTTATTAATCGTCGAGTTTGAATATCGATATCTCGTTACAAGCTTTGCTCATTGGCACAATTATTCTTTCGACTCTTTTTCCTATGGAATATATAATAATGGTCACTGTTAGATTTCAGTGTGAATTCGATATTCATCGATTTAAGAGATGGAATGTGCCACGCATGCTGTATGGATATTGGAACCTTCTAATGTTGTAAAGTTATTCGTGTTATAATTTTACGATTATGCACGCGTTACCTGAAAGTAGGTATTCACGAAGATCACGGTTATCTTCTACGTAAAAATCAACCAAACAATATTCAGGATTTTTCTTCAAACTGTGAATATTATCTTTTATCGCTTCCGCGATTTTTAAAAATCAATGTTGAAATTCATTATAGACGATGATAACGGAGAAGGGATATTTTACAGAGACAAATTCTGCCAGAAGCACGATGATCCTGTCGGTCTTAAAGACGGTAATCTGGCTCAAAATGGCACGACTATGCCTCACACAATGTCGTTGAAAGCTGGCGAATAACTTAAGGGTCGTTCCTCAGAGCTCCGAGTTCCCCAAGGGACATATGAAATCTTAATATTCCTTATTACCGTACTTCTAATTAACGGCTCTCACTGCCACTCGGATAACGTATTTCTCGTTTCAGCAGACGAAACTACGATAACGATGTAACGAGCTTCTAAGCTCGAATCCCTGAACTTGCAATGGAACAGCTCTTCAGCCGCGTCCGATATCCCGATTTCGAATAATGCGCTTCCACATATCGAAGCATTGCGCGCTGCTCAGCAGCGGATTTTCCGAGGTATTGTTCCAAAGTAGGTTTCCTATAATATTGAACTGAGATAATCAGAGTCAAGTACAAAGGATGATCCGACTAAAGCACCACTATTTTTAATCACCAAACAGCCATCACTACAGAATACCAAGGGTCGCACCGAAATTACCTTTATATCGTTCCTCTATCATATTCATTTATCATCCACTCGGCCGATCTCGCGTTGACGTTTTTCAAACTAAATATTCAACCGCCTTCCCTTCCATCCTGGAAACTTCCAGCCCCATGGACATCGTTTGGGAACGTTTATGGAACGTCCTACCCTTGTCAATTCCACGAACAGTTTCATATTTACGAGTGCTCCCCCCCCCCCCGCTGCAAGGTGGGGAGCGGTATCACGAGCACGACAAAGTGGATTTATAAGTGGAAATCCAGGCCGGCTTTCCGCGTTTCTCCGCCATGATTATTACCCTCGCTCAGGCTGCAGCAGGTGCGGCTGCAATGCACCGCCGGCTCCCATCCATAGCTGATACACGAGCTCGAGGGAGATTTCATACGGCAGAGGTTACACCGCCTGCCTTTTCCCGTCGGATATCCCGCGAAAGTCCCGGGGAATTGCAAATGTTTCGCCACCTTTCCTCGCGCCCGTCCTATCCCCCTCAAAGACGAAACCGTGCCACTTTTCGCTACGGCGGATATGGAAATTTCATACACGCCGGCTGCATCGTTTTGCCGCGAGAGGCGGATCGGCTCGAGGTCCTTCCTCGGGGATAACGCAATTTTTTACCCGCCCTATTTCCTCGGGGCCTCCTTCTCCCGCACCTTCCGCGCCGCCTCCCTTTTCTTCCTCCCCCCGCAGTCACGTCGACTAATTGCGGCGCCTCAAAGTTCCATTGATTTAATCAAATCGGCCGTTCCGATTACGACTCGCTGAAGCCTGCGGGGAATACGCTGGAGATTAAATTGTACAGCGACGATTAAAAACCATTCCCTTTTCAGGAATCGCGGTTTGAGATATTAATTTCGCGGCGCTGAGTGTCCGACCTATCGTTAAGCGGCTTATTATATCGGCTTTTCCGCGTAAAAGTTTACTGTACGAATTGAAAACCCGCGAATTGTTTTTTTTTTTGTTTGTTTTTACTACAAGCTCCGGTGTAGAGATGTACATTGGACAGGATAAATGATACATTCAATCTACATTTTTATATACGCCTCGTTATGGTAGATTACAGTGGTTTGAAGTAGCTTAACAGCGTTTCCATCTCATTCCTAAAACCAGCTCATCGTCGAAGTAACGAACACTCATGAGCGATCTATAATATTTCCTTGAATCGATACTTATCCTCCTTTGTCACCAAGGCCTCTCTCCTACTCGCTCGCGATACGGCGACGGTAGCGTGCAAAATCAATATTCGTCGTAAGCTAACGCAAAAGGTCGTACACCTCGAACGTTGCGTCCGACCAGGCAGAGTTACAAGTGCAACGCTTGCGTGACGTAACGAGCGGTCAGTGGGGAGCATCGCAGGAGGATATTTAGCCGGGTTAATAACGACGTCACGTCCATCGAGGAACACTATCGGCATACCGGGGCGCAAATTAAGTAGCCGCGCATTATAAGGCGCCCACGCTGCTGGCGACGAGTGCTCGGAGCAACGGGTGGACTTTCCATAAAGCGATTTACGAGCCGCGCAGATTTACCGGCCGGAATTACGCCGTGCATTTTCTGCGGGTTACCTTGACTTACGGCGTCTGAGGAATATCATTTTTCGAGCTTAAATCGCGCCGCGGCATTGTCCTCGCCCCCCCCTGGCAGCGTCGTCGGTACCGAGGAGGGGCAGGTGGGAGAGGGGCAGGGCGAGTCTTTATCCGAAGACGAGCCGATATTAAAGGGGCTTTATTAATAACGCCGATTTGCATGCGCAAACCTGGGGGAGCTTTCCCGGCAGCTTGAACGGCCAGTAAATAAATCATCGACGTTGTTAATGCAGTAATGAAGTACGCATTATGACGCGTCTGCGGTTTGTAGTCGGGCATAAAGCTAAGTAAATACTATACGCTGTTGCGATGAGTAGCCGTTAAATAACCGAGGCTACGGCTGAGCTAATTACCCGTAAATATCAGGGAAAATTTCGGCCGCGGCATTATCGGGGGAATAACAAGAGGATTTCTTGTCGCGGTAGAAATACGCGATATCGCGTTATTATTCGTCCTGTTCGTTTTTTACGAAAGGGGGAATAATTATCCGAGGCGGTTGTTTTATGGGAGCGCTGGGATTGTGCAACGCGCGAAATTTTTGATCTATGATTTCGCGAAATCAAGCGGCTGGTTTGGATGGATCGAGTGAAGTTACGCGTGCAAACCTTGGATTTTCTTTCCAGCGATGCTACGTCTAGAAATTCTGAAGCACTTTTTGCTTTTAATGCCGAATACGTCGACACGATTATACGATTGTACTGCTATAAATTGCCTTTCTTACGATAAAAGAAGCTTTTCTTCGTCGATGTATCGCGTTATTGTTATCCTGCAAAGAAAATAAAGATACGCGAACGGTTTATGTCAAGATACAAAAGTGCCCCAAAATTTTACGTTACTCCACATTGCAGGCACGACAGCGGCAGTTATTTTGAACGAGACCGAACGAATAGAGTTTGCTTTGCGACGCAAGCTCATGCGAGTCACATCAGAACCGATCGCAGCCAGTCGATTCAGATTCCAACGATATACCATTTGAAAGTCCCTCTTGCGATACGACGGAACTATCTGAATCGTTTAAAAACGTTTCGCCGACACAGCTGCGCTTTGCAGGAAATATCCGCACGTAAGCATCGGATTTTACAACAATTTAAAGCGAGTAGATACGATTTCCAGACAGAAACCCATCGTTCTATTCCACCAACACGTGCCATAGAAATTTCATGTATTATCTCCTCATAATACGATAACACCATAATTCATTCCAATTCCATCGTAGATCGATTAACTTTGACCCATTCGCAGACCCGTGAACCATCGTTTATTGCCAGAGCTGTCGATTCGAGTGGGGCAATGAAAATATGTAAAACTGCTCTCGCACTCCGCACCACGCTCTCTGTTTTTTTATTTTTCCGCCAAAGTAGCCATCGGAGTACAACGTAAATCGATCGATACGCGTGCCCTGCGTTAGGAAGCAGGATACGACCGGAAAGGGGTGAAAAAAATTGCGTAACGACGGTACACGGGGCCGTTACGGAGCTCTGTAGTTTCATTCGACGAAACGTGCCGACAGCTGCAGCACGCGCTTGAAACGAGGGAGACGGCAATGTTCGGAGCGTGGGCGGACCGATGCGGTTCGCATCGGCCTCTGGTTTCGCTCGCGGACGCTGCGATAGCGGGTCTGGTTTGCTTCTCGCTCGAACATCGCGGCGAACATAAATTTAATGAGGACACGAGAGGGAAAAAGCGGAAGAGAAGGCGGCCCTGTGAAAAGCCCCCGCAGCGCGGGCTTTGTAAAATCGAGAGGACATCCGATTTTACGGCGACGGAATGAAAACAAACGGCTCGGTGTGTCGTCGAATTTGGAAAACGGGCCGGATGGGACGAAAGCGTATCGTGCACGTCGGGTTTTCTGCGTCGGTCATCGGTACAGAAAAATGTTTAATGGGCCGAAGATAAGCCGTCGTCCGTTTGTCGATTCGAAACGAGCCGCGCGAGTATAATTGAAATCGATTAAATGGCGGTTACCTCGTTTGTGCGCGATTAAGAATCCCAGTGGGTAATAAATGGGATAAATAATCGAATGCGTATTTGCGGAGGGTTATGGCGTTCTCGCTTTAAAAAAAAAAAGAGATAGAGAGAGAACGCTACATTTAGTAATGAAAATGAAGAAAATTAAAAGTCAACAGGACTGTTTGCGTGAAAGTTTATTAGCAATATACGTCTCATGATGGAGGATACGCGTCACACTGTGGTGGATTGGAAAAGCTAATTACATCCCTATAATGAATTGTATGATTAATCGTGTTGCTGTATGTTAGCTTCCAAATTACATTCTACACGACGGAATTAATTAATACATCACTCTTGCCGCGTTTTGCCCGTACAGCAGGGCTACACGGAATACGGGAGAGAAAATAAGGTGGAAAAGGTTTCCCTCGTACTTCATTGTTATTAAATATGGAAAGACTATTCCCCCGAGAAATCGGTGATCCATCCTGCTGTTTCTTTAATTGGACGTAAATTAGAGAACGTTTAAATGTTTGTATTTTCCGTAACTGCGCATTTGAGCGTGGAAAATTAATTGATACAACGGAGGTTTGTTGAAGTGACATACATTTGTTAATGTCGGTGGAATGTTTAGATAATAATTAAATTGAGTACGTTGATTGTTTATATTTTTGACGTATGTAGGTAACTGTATTTAACTTACAATATTTATTTGTTGTGTTTTTACTGCTTTACTAATATTGAAATATTTCGTTGTTTTAAACAAGATTTCGCTCGAGTTGTTAACTAACACTGAACGTTATTAACTACAACGTTCAGTTTGGTTCTAAAATAAAACATGAATATGTTACCGCTTGATTATTCTAACGATGGGTCTCAGATTCTTAAGGCCTTTATCCGATGAAAGTACCATTGAGAAACTGAAAAAAGAGAGAGAATTTACATCGACAGAAGCTTCCAGAAAGAAACTCATTCCTCCGTGAATTCGTTTGTATGATTTCAATATTGCCAAAGGGATTATCAAATAAAAGAAGAATGAAATCCTCCTTAACATTTGCAGACGCTGGAATTGCTTATAATTTGTACCTTTGTAATGTACACAATCATAGCGTAAATATAAATATAATTACACTGCCAAGGCTGCCATAAAGAAATAATTGTCCTAATTTTATAAATACCTCGAGGAGTTTGACGAGTTTAATCAAAGAATACATTGCAAAGTATTATCATTCAAACTGTAGAGGCCTTTATTTTAGGTACGCTGAACCTTTATATCGAATCGAAATGTTCCTTCATCGTACGCTATGTACGATTATCAGCACTCACCTTGTCTTTCGATGTCTCCTTTCCTCTTAGAGACTTCTAAGATACAAGATGCAATTCATCGCTTTGGAAGAGGTTAACGTAAGGAAAGAGTGAGAGGATATATTTCCTATTTACGGCTTTAACCGCTAAATCAAAGGTCGTTGCACGATGAGAAGCTGTAATAAGGCCAACGATTAATGTCACGGAACTCATTCGCTTTATCCAAGCAAGGCGTTATTATTCCACCGGGTCGACGCGAGAAACTTGGATGCACTTGGCCGATTCCAGATCTCCATATTCTTTTCCCTGCTATTCCAACCGTTCGAACGAGCAGAGAAACTTTTTTCCTCTACGAGAACAGAAAAGTTTCCGTAACCTTGCGCGAGAGCTATTAAAGAGCCGCTAATTCTGCGGCTTGGAACTTCATATTCCTCTGCGAACAAAACTTTTGCCCTTCCTCCGAGAAGAAAACTTTCCGGGAATCCATTATCGCTCTTTCCACCCTTTGATCTTTCGTTATAATTCCGTGTTTCCTCTTTCCACTGGATGTTCGAAACAAAAGCCGCAAACGTCAAGAAATGAAATTGCCTGTCGGCTCCTAACCCCCGCCGCTTGTTTGGCTTTATCGATTAATCAGAATCCGGCTTTAAGATTAAATTCAAGTAGAGGATTTGAGGGCGATCGTAATCACGCGGTGGCTTCTGTAAGTCACTGGAATTAAGTTAGATAACCTCGCTAACCGGCACAACTGCAGGGCACACTACAGAATTACGGCTTTGGGAAGAAATTGGGTTTCACTTAATTTGCCAAGAGGGATTAACCGTGCCTCCCTTCCACCTTATTCTTTCTCTATTATTCGCGCATTTATATGTACTCGTGATATCGTCTAGCAGAACCTCCTCCAGTGCGATCTCCACTTACCTCCACGATATGAAAAATATCGTACTGTCCCAACACGGCGATCTTTCTCAATAAACACTACCAGCGTGTAAATTTCAATTCACACTGAAAAAAGCATGTATTTTTTGCCCCAATCTCGGATAATACCGCGCTTTGACTTCTTTTTCCATTATATTTTTACATCGCGCCGTATTTTGAGGCCCTTCCCACTCCTCCTGGTCGGAGAATCGAATCGCAAACAGCGCGCGTTCCGAGAGGAGATAATAAACAAGGACGAGTAAATATCATCCTATCCGTTTGCGTTAGAGAATAGACACTCCTCGGTACCGTGACACGGTTTTTCGCGGGACAACGGATGAGGTTGCAGTGCCCTCCAGCGGAAGTTGGGCATCGCAGCCGCGTTAGGATTTCCCATGCGAGGTGTACATTACGTTACGGTGCACCATGAAATATGCAACGCTATCTGCTACCGCAGCCGCAACACTAGACGATCTGCACCCTATTCCAGGTTGGCCAGCTCCGTAGCAGGAATACTTCGGGCGGCCTGCGCCAATTCTAACCCCGGGAATACTTCGAGCGGCCTGCGCCAATTCTAACCCAGGGCATGACCATGGAGGATTCACGATCGAAACCGCGCCAATCGAGAGCGGGACGTCCGGTAACTGACGTTCCAGCCACGCTGTTCCCGACCAAAATGACCGGGAACAAACTCAGCGTAAATTATACATTCCTGCCTGGATCCTCTTTTGGCAGCTTCTTGACTCTATCAACGCCCTTAGATCGAATCCGACGATCGCCATATCGGCTTTCTGAAAATCAACCACATTTTGGTTATCAAGTATTTATCCGCTTCTCCGTGAGGAGATGGGGAAATTATTTTCTGAGATTATTCGCAGGATATATGGTTCGATGCTAAATCGAAGGTGATATAAGATCATGAGGCGGATCATGAGTTGACAGTCGAAATAGCTTGCACAATGGACCTGCATGGAAATGGTTTCCATTATATATTTCTATATGATATGGAGACTATTTATCTAGCAGTTCAGCAGTATGTATAATTAGCTAGTAACAGAACGATCGATGAATACTCAAAATTCTGAGAAACGAAATACAAGGTTCGACGACTCACGCTTTTAATTATAGAATATCACTCAAAATAGAATCTAAGGAACGTCCTTCTCCTCAAGATCAGATGCAACGAGGATTTTTTACAGGTCTATTTCTTTCCCTGATTTCAATCAGGTCGTTGTTCGGTCAGTTTCAAAAATGCACTTTTACCCTGCACGTACTTCGTATCGAGCACGCGCCCCTAATCTGCTTCGTATTCCTCGTGTAAACGCCTTAGAGCTCGCGGCTTTCCAAACGAGTTTACCAACGTACCGACACTGCGGATGCCAAGATTCCTGGGGAAAATTCGATTGCCCGCAGAAGCGTCCCTGCGAGGAGCACGATCTGGCCCTCCGCGCTCCTCCTTCGTCCCGGCACGGCACAATTATACAGGCAACGACGTCCTCGTCGTCTGCGCCGTCAAGCCGAGCGATAAACTAAATCGGTACCGTGCGTGTTTACTGGTGCGATGCAATTAACAGCCTTCAGAGGGAGGCCGAGTAATCTAACGAGCCTCCAGCACCTACGCTTCGCTCCCGTACCGACGACTGGCCCGAATAGGCTGTCGCCCCGAAGAACATCGCGATCATAACGTTGTTTCACGCTGATCCTCCAAACGAAATTGGACCCTTTCGATCGATCCTCCAAAAAAAAAGGGGGGGGGGTTGAAGTTGAGGTGGCTCAAAAGCGAGGAAATGGTGATGCTGACATATTGATTTGGATTGATAGTAATCCTTTCGCGGTTATATTTAGACGGAGAAAGAAAATCGGGTTTGTGTAACTCGAAACACTTTTGTATATGCGGTGTAATTACGGTATAAAGATTTTTGTTTACTACTGATATCTTGGGATTATTATATGAGATAGTGTAAAAGAGCATTTTGACAGTCGCGCGATTTAGATGATTTTTGTATAGGTGTGGAAGGAGAGGGGTTGTGTGTGGTGTATATTATTGAGAGAGAGAAAGAGAGAGAGGTGGGTGTAGGATAAAGAGATTACATCAGCTGTTGGATGGGTAAAGATAATAATAGTATATTTCCGTAAATCTTATTTATTCCTTATCGAAAGAAACCCGATCGTACTGCTGACACGACGACTCGTGAGGTTTACGCGTCCGCGACTGACTCTTAACCCTTTCCAGCTCAGTAATATCATTTGGCATCATCCGTATAATCTGCTTCTACTAATCAAATACCCTTAAATTGTTTTTCTTCAAAATTTAATTTTCTTGCTACAAAATAATCATTTGGGTTGGAAAGGCTTGATGACTTCGCAGTGCCTTAGACCCAACCGGACATTTTCTAACACACCGACACACATATACTTTCACACGTTTTTTTTTTAATTGGATGTTTAAGGTCACATCCACCTTTTGAGTTAACTTTCATGCGTTCCAGAGCTTAGGATATTCGAAATTCCTATGCGCCTTGTATACGATTTCTTACGATAGATTATTTCTATCCCACACTCGGCGCTCTGTCCCTTACAGGTGTGCACGATATCCGCACGCAACACGCAAAAGTCATACGTCGCGGACTCCTGCGTTTCGTCTTGTAGAATCAATGAAATCAATTGGCAATGGTCGATACCCATCGCAACCGGCCAAACGTAGAATGCCGCAGCCGGCGTTGGCGGCAACAGATAAGGACGCAGTCTATAAATTAATTAGCCTAAGTCTCTAAGACCTGAAAGCCGCATGCGCGTGCAAGCGACCTATCTAAATCTGCATTAAACCACCTACCGGGCGTAGACCAAATTTACTGTATGCCCCGGAGTCGTTTGCCATCCCACCGCTCGCGGATGCAGCTGCGAGGGTGTTAAGAGGGCGCGACTCCTAAGAAGCCTCGTTAGGAAGCGTAGTTAGCTTCTCTTGGAAGAACGCATGTATAATTACCAGGGAAGAAAGTGCGGGGAATGTCGTTACGCGGCAACATCCTGGGATGAGCTTTCGAGATAAAGGAAAGAACATTCGATGCTCGCCCACGGCGATATTCTGGAATTATTCGCGAATAAAGTGGCGTAATTAGCGTTTCTAATCGAATTTTGCTTAGGTGGAATCGCCGAGAAAAGCGCGTTTGTAATTGCCGGGGAAGAAAGCGCAACGAATGCCGTTACGTGGCCGTTACTAATTGCAAGGTAAAGCTCGAAGTTAAAGAAGGAAGTTGTCGGTAATATTCTTGAATCGGCCATCGATTAAATGAAGGGTATTTTACGTAGCTAGCTTTCCTTGCCAGAACTTGCGGATAATTAGGAGGGAGGCAATTGCGTGAAATTTTTAGGATACTTATCTATAATATAAAGCGAGTTACATTTGAGGTACGTAATTACCTTCCTTTGGAAGAAGATAGGGACAATTACGGGGAGAAGAAAGTGCGACAAATGTCGTTACAAGGTGGCAGCCAATTATAAGACGAGGCTTGAAAATTATGTTAGAAACGTTCAAGGCGATCATTATTGAAGATGATATTCTTGGATTGACGATCATTATAATGAGAGGCACGTTATGTGATTAACTTCGCTTGGTGGAATGTATACATAATTACTGTGCAAGGAAGTGCGGCAACATTGTTAAGCAGTTGCAGCTAATAATATGCTGAGACTGCGAAATTTGAGAAAGAACATCCAGTGATCGTCGTCAAAGATATCCTCGGTCTCTGTGTTCAATTTCAGTTTCCATTCCTCTGGCGCACATTAACGTCCCCAATAAGAAATAATAAAGTTTATCAACTTATTAAAATTAAAGTGAGTCATTATTGAGAACCGTTATTAAAATTGATGAAATATGCTGTTTTAGTAATCGAAAAAGAAAATTGAAGATTGTGACTGCAAAAAAATGTCGTTTGCTCGAGAATAAAGGGAATAAGAAAAAATGGCGAAAAAGTGCGATCAGTGTCTTCCTTTCCTCCGCCTATACCTGCTATTCTTTATGCGAACATCAGGATAGTCGCTGGTGTACCTTTTGTCGCCTCTGAGAATCGAGAGGGAGCTTATGAATATCTTATGAATGCATATAAGCCGCTACTACGGTATTACACCGTGTCGCCATTACTCCTCTCAGATAAGGAGACGCTCACTGAAAAATGTCCCTTCCTCCGTATCCCACGAATGCTTGATAAGACCAATTCCGCCTCCTTTCAAAAAAAAAAATATTCACTTTATCTTTTATCTCATTTTTATCACAAGTTGACTAATCTACGTTTAACGACAGTAGCGAAGCAATGCGTTGCTTCGATCGCATGCTAAAGTGAATTTCACGAAACACATAAAAAGAATGATCGATGAAGAGACACTGTCGATCGTCGATAATGAGTACAAGTCCCTCGGGCTATTGTTACCAAAATCGAAGATAGCAACTTTACGAAATAATTTGATTGGCGAAAATTTGAGAAAAAAAGCTGCCCTCTGACTGAGAATCTTGCCTAATCCTCTTTTATACTAGCGTTTTAGATTTCTGAAGCAACGATATTTGACGCATATCCGCAAAAGTTCATGTAGGTACAATTGTTAAATTTTCATCGAACTCCAAATATAAAAATCTCCGCTTGCTTCTTGCCTTTGGTTAATTTTAGTGACGACGATCTCTCTTTAGAGATGCCTCATTATCTAAGTGCTTTTCCATCGCGCAGTTGTGAGAGGACTTAAACTACATTCTCCGACTATTATTCGAATATCTAATAATACCATACTCGATAAAGAACTCTTCATTACTTAGTACACTTTGGCTGTGATGGTATTAAAGCGATCCGCAGAACATTGCACCATCTCTAAATACAGATTGTCACGAAGATCATTTCTTTGTCATCCGCCTTTATAACAATAGCGATGTTAATCCGAGCGCCCATCATACCGCACGAATTGTAGGACATGAAGGATGGCGGTTTCAGATCCACGTTTACGCGGAGTGATGTCGCGGAAAAAAAATGTGCCGTTCCGTCGAATCAGCGGGGTCGGTCGTCAAACGTACTTCCTACGCATTAAACGGAAGCTATTTGCGATTTAATTGCTGGAAAACCGGATAAGTTACGGGCGCGGCGCACCCTCTTCTCTTAACTCCATCACGCCTTAAACACGTGCGCGCTGGAAGCGGTCTACGGGGGGTCATTGTGCGAGAGGAATTTATTTATGGAAGCCACACGTCTGGGATGTTGCCTTAAAAATTTAAGCCTGGGCTTTTTTCGGTGGCTCCGCGAAAAATTGTTTCCGGGCAATAATTAAAGCGCGGATCGTTAACGGCACGAAACGTCGTTACGTGCAACTTAAAGCTGTTTCCCAAAAGCGGCGCAGTTTATCACGAGACCGCCAAATGGCATTCTGTTTCCACCGCCAGGGCGATGTTGCACTTATCAAAGATTTAACGACGGTCCCTAGTACTTTATCTAAGCTTCTGGCGCTTAAATAATTCATCCGTGCTGATCCATGGAATATTTTAAGAGCCTTCCCTTTTTTTTTTTTTTTTGAGGGGATAGTGGCAAGTTTGATCGAGCATGCTTATGCTATTTACGAGAAGTCTGTGCAATTTTTACACAAGTGGTATTCCTATAGAGTAACTAAACCGTGCTATTTCAAGTCTTTTCAAGAATTAGTCACACGTGCGGTCAAATTACGGGTGGAAATCCACGGTTGTGCTGAATACCAAATGTAACTACTGTTTAATGCATCGACGCTCGAGGGAGAGCCGTTATCACCGACGTAACGTTAGAGTACAGCTTTTGACGAGTACGTCGTCTATCTTCTCCACGCCGTCTTGGATACCACCACGATATGGACCTGAGAATATTTTTAAATTTCCGCGCCAAGAAGCTCGATGGGCTATGGCGAAACCATTATTGGTCCGCTCGCATCGTGGAGGACATTTAATGGAGCAGTAAATTCTTACACCGCACCCCACTTTCCTTCTTTCCTTCTTTCGCGGCAGGCAGACCTCTAAGAAAGGCGGCAGAGTGGACCTTAAAAATGATGCAACAACCCGTCGTAAGCGTTATACCCCATTTAAATTTTGATATCGCGTTCCCGACTTCCCATTAATTATTTACCGTTATTTCATTACATTCTCCATTTTAGAGCCGCGCGGTAGCCGCCACGTACTTTCGCGTCCCACTCGGCTGCAGACTTATTTTCCTCGTGCGAAGCACACACGCGACGTAGCATTTAACCGAATTCCGCGTTAATGCGAATGTACAAATTTGATTTTGTAACGCCGTTGAATCTCATTTGAAAGCGCGACAATGTGAGGATTGCCTTGCAACTCCATTAGGATATCGTAGTTATTCGCAACAGTCTGATTACCACCGTTGCACTGGCACATTTCATACTGACTGCTACTATAATATTCATACACCATTCCAGGGTCTCCCTCGGTACTATTCGATAAAGAATAGCTTGCAGAAAGTACAATATCATATTTACAGCCAGAATACAATTACGGTGTCGACATCAAAAGGGAAAAGAAAAGAAAATACTTTTAATATCCACCGGGATGTTAAAGATCTATTTACAGCCTTGCCACGGTGTCTAATCACTCTCCTTAACGTAGAGTCGGACGTACACGATATAATTCACGCACATCGGCGCGCGGACAAAATACACAAGCCTGGCAGATAAATAAAACTCTCCCAGGCCCGTGCGCGGTATTTTAAGACGTCCGCATATCCGGAAAAGAATGGAGGGCCTCGCACGGTCGAACACCTTTCCTGCTTTCCAGCCAATCTATCATACACTCGAGGACAATGGAAAATCCACCTGGTCCGGTTCGGCGCACCCGCGCGGCCGGCCAACTGCGAAGGGGGACGGATTTCGAGAGAGAAACGAGCTTTTGCCCGAGATACGGAATACCGACGGCTCTTTATGAAAGGCTCGAATGTCCCTCCCATGAATATACGGCCCGGGCACGGGTTGTACCGCGGCGTGCTTCCGATACGTAGGAACAGGGTTGCTCCGGGGCGGGAATAAATTTAAATATCGCCCTTTGATATGTTAACAAGGGTGCGCCTCGGGAGGGGAGCCCAAAGGTGGACCGTGGGGTGAAATTCTTTGATAGCGATTCTCTTCGACGATTCCTCCTTTTTCCTCACTTTTTCCCTCCTTCCTCCCCCCCCCCGCCTCCCCACCAGTGGGCTGGACCCGTCCTCTTACCGTTCGTGCATTATTTCTGCCTACCGGCTCTCTGTCTCGCAGACACTCGCAGTCCGGGCGCGCAGCGCGATTTATGTTTTCTGGAGCACCTCTCTCTCCGCCTGTACGCGAGTGCATGCAAATGCCGCCGTGCCAGAGGTATCCGCCCGCTTTCCTCCCCTCGTCTCACCCAAACTTCTGCCCCCCCCCCCCTCGGGCCGCGATATTTCTCCCTACCCCCGCTATTGTCCGCGCTTGCTCCTCTGCAGCCCACCTTTTATCGCCCCTCTAAATCGAGGCACCGATACCACCGCCAACCCCTGGCAGCGCGAAGGCGTACGTCCTTGGACGTACGCACGATTAGATCTGCTACCTCGTGAAACTGAGAGGATTTCCCGTAGACGGCGCATGCGCGAAAGATTGTTGGGTATTAACGCTGGATCGCCTTTGAAAGTCGTGCATGTCTTATTATGGAAACGTCTTAAATGGAAACGATAGATGGGATTTAATGGTGTGTCGTCTCGAGCGTTTAGTCGCGTTTCAATCCTATTTTAGTCGTTTCTCCGGTAAACTGTTTTGTAGCTAATAAATCGAAAGACTTTTAAAGCGATGAAGACAGAGGCAGGTAGGAATGAGCTATCCCGATAAGTTGAGGAACTGAATTGGATATCAACGTTTCTATACCAAATTACGTTCTCGATATATCCAACGATGTCGATCTACCTGGATAGATCCATTGTCGCTCGTTTTTAGCAATGTTCCCCTTATAGTCATCCTGCAAAATTGAGGAGGAAATTGATTAGTCTCGACCGTCGCTGTAAATTCGCGATGTCAAGTTCTGGCACGCGCCGTGCTCATTGCCTCCCTTTCCAATGTACATCTCTCGTCCGAACGATCGATCCTGGAATTAAATCGACCATCCTCTCGCGACCTCCTCCAATATCCTAAGACTTGAAACGTTATCCTGGGTGCATTTCGTTAAGGGAAATTTGCGTCAGGCGAGCCTTGGAATTGGCCGGGCTCGCAAAAGTGATATTTTTCCGTCGAGGGCAGGAACACCCTCGAAACTTTTCTCCTCCCGCGCTGAAAAACGGGCGCCGTTTCGCGCGACTTTTACTCTCGACAAGGACGCGAGCCATCGCAAACGGGCAATGCCGTATGATGCTGGAGACGCCGCTTGAATATTTAAAGGGCCCCGCGATACGCACAAAAGTTCCCCGTCCGCAAGGGCCATCCGAGATGAAGCGAGGCGGCCCTCGACAACGAGGGCCGATCTTCAAATGTTTTTATCCCTCGCCTCCCTGCCGTCCCAGAGCGACCGCTCCTCCTTCCTCCTCTCTTACTTTATCTTCGTTATTCGCCCGCCTCCCGCCCCGTTTTCTTATTCCCTCCTCGCGCTCCTTATCCGCCGTCCTTAACCCGTGACAGGCAAGAAGGACATTCATTCGTCGCACGTCAGGGCCTTGGACGTGCGGCGCCTTTGTTCTTTTCCCTTATTTTTTCACCTTTCCCTCGGCCCTTGTCCTTGACTGATGAAACTCGAACCCGTATAATTCGTAGGTACTCCGCTTTGCGCACCGAGCCGTGTTACGAAGGAGCTGCTCCGCGCCTATTCCTTCGCTCGTCCCAGCAGTGCGCTCGCCGTGAGAAAAACTCTCGACGGGACGGAGGGCGGGCTCCAGTGAAAAACTCCGATCGAGATGTTAATTAAATTGATTGCGATAGAACGCATCGGTCTGTAAGAAAGCCAGGGACGCGCGTGACTCGTCGGTAAGGTGGATCGATACGACGAGGCGTTGCGAGTAGAGGCCTGGCATGGGAGATGAATTAGTGGCTCGAGCTCTTAATACTATCTTGGTAGACTGTGCATCTATTGATATCGCGATAGGAGCATGTGGAAACTCGACCCTCTGGGATTTCTTTGAGCGGGCAAGGGTCTTTAGAAACAAAGTGGCTGGACCTCTCGACACTTCAAAGGCCACTTCAAGCGATGAACCTAGCCTCGAGCGTGGCGATTCGACGAATTTGGTTCCCTTTTAATTCCCATCTACAATTTCTGAACGTACCGATAATTCATGCTATATATTTCCATCGACGATATATAATAAACATTCGATTCGTCTTAAAGGAAAATAAAAATCATAAACAAAACGATCAGCGTTAACATTTCCCAAACCATTTCATTAGCTCTCCCTCGGACGTATCCTAAATCTTTCAAGCATCGCTCGACACGCTGTTTCAACGATCTTCATCGTGCGAAACGAAAGTGCTCCGCCACTCGAAAATCCAGGATCGAAGTAGAAGGCGCTTGCAAAGTCGTGTGCCGAATCGGGCGACTTATCGGGATGGCGTTTACATCGCGGCATTGAGTACATTCCGCTGGTCCATCAAACCAAGTACACGGCCGCCAGGTTGTATTGTCCAATCGTAAAACGTCTCAGGCGCTTCTCCGGAGGCCGAGGAAGGGGCGAGGGGGGTCACTTGGAAGCGTTGGGAACAAGAGCGCGGGGCATTTCGACGTTTCGCCGCGAATTACTCGAAGGAAATGCGGGAAACGGCGGTATGCAGCAGCAGGGAGCTGCGCTTCCTTGGAATTGCTCGGACGTGCGTTCCTTGAAATACGATCCGGCTAAGGCCGATAGTAAAGCCCAGTAGTTACGGAGTCTGGCAATAAAGCGGCCAGGTCGCATCGGCCGCGGGATCGTAAAGCGACGCCTGTTAATGAAATAATTAAACGGCCGTGTAACTCCGATCCCACGTGACGCTTATTGACCGACCGCAGGGCAGACCTCGAAATTGATTTCACACCCGGATGGAAGCGTTGTCCGCGATTCTGATGGGGGCATTATCGCGGCCCGCTGGAAATTATGCCGGCCCGCTGAGGATGCCCCGGAAAACAGTCTGCGTTCGAGTTCCGGAGGCTTTACCGGGGATTAGTGTAACGTTGCCCTCGAGTGCGGAAATGGACCAGCTGACTCGTTTATTTTCGACTCTCGCTCCTTTGACGTACACTGGCCGGATCGGTTAACACGTTCCGTACCGCGTGGGACGTATACGCCTCTGAATTTTCCATTTGGGCTATTTGGAGTTTTCCTTGCAAAACGGAAAATTGGAAAGGAATTGTTTGTTACCGATTATAAAAATTGTAAGACGCAGGTTAGGAGCAAATGGTAATAGTATGACGTGAACGAAAATCAGAAATAAGTCCGAAGGTAACGAAAAATCGGTCAGGCATGAAACGTGTTAATGGACGTAATTCGTTCAAAGATGATGTTTGGCAAGGAAAGTGTTCGTTGATCGATCATCCGATTCTTCTGTTGTCCGATTATTTTTATAATTCGAGTTGAGCTCTTCGATATCATCTTTGAGTGTTTGTTGTGCAAATATGTGTCCGTTGTCTGAATACAATTTTTCGCAAAAGTGTTTGTTGTCTTATTTGTTTGTTAAGGGACCACCTGCTGTATTTGTACCTTGCTAGTAAGTGCTGATTTATCGAACATGGCGTTTGCGTTTTTAATGTATATCTACCAGGATCTCGTCTAAGTGTCTACTGTATGATCATTTGTGGAGAAGATCAATGGCTAATTTGGAGTCTCAGGCGAGAGATGATAATAAACGCTTTTGATTCTTCACGTCGACAGTTATATTTGATTCAATGAGACAGCACCATTTAATATAGAGAGCTACGAACTCCAGATAAAACCATATACATGTATGAAGCACGCATTAATGGCTGAAAGCGATTAAAAGCATCGAGATTTTTTTTTAACGTTGCGCGAGTCAGGACACCGGGGATATTAGTTTGCTGTGAAAATCAGTAATTAATACGATTTAATATGTGACAGGATTGCACGTTGATTTCCCGCGAAAATTAAAATACTCTGAAGAACTGGCATCGGTGAAATTTGTACGCTGATAGACGTATGGTGCTAATAATAAAGTAAATATTCGTTTTAATTAAGAGCGTTGCAAATAATATTATTTTTGTCGTACACGATACGCGATACGTGTCCAATATTGTGAAAAGCGGCTGAATTTTTTACACGTTCGCAAATAAGCTCTTGCAAAGTAAAAGCTGTTTTTATCAACAGTTCCATATATTTTTTGCCGATCGAGTAAACATTTGTCCTGTGCACATTACAAACAGCAATAACAAGTCATGGAAATATTTATAATCGCGCGAAAACCATCTCAGTTCGCTCTATGGAAAAAAATGGGAAACTTATTTTTTTTGTAGAAAAAAAAGAGATGCCATTAATTACATCGTGAACAGTAATTAACTGAATTTTTTTCACATAATTGTACATTAGCTTTAACAGCCAAAACGTAGCTAATTAAATGAAACAAACCACTAGATCAGAAGCATATAATAGGTTAACCAAATTTTTAGTTTTAATATTGAATTCTAATTGAAAAATTAATTTTTTATTTGTGGAAATCATACATTATCGTTTGTTACTCTTTTAACAATTCGCCACGTTGTTCTCATAAGCCTCTTCTGCAAAACTCAACACTTTTCACGGGGATAGCAAGTAAAATACAATTTCCATTTAACGTTTCTCGTTGTAATAAAAATTAATTTTCTGCATAGTAGAAAAACTGTACAATGAATTTCAACTTCTCGCGAGTTCGTGTTTATATAGCGAGCACCGTGCAGCAAGTTTTTGTCATCGTATACGAGCGTATTCCGCCGCTGTCAGACCTTACCTGTACCACCTTTGCATCGAGCATACCGGCATAAAAACATAAGTACCTTCGTAATCAAATGAGCCTGCAGAATCTGCGAGCACGTACGCGTTAAGCCAGTTGTCACTTGAAGTTTGTTACGTGACCAGGCATAATTGCCAGTTAGTCGGCGAATTATCATCGCGCCGTTGGATTCTCGCGGAGTTCCGTAGCTGCGCATAAATTCCCCAAAATATCCGTATTTTTAGAAATAATTAACTGTGTGTAGAGCGACACGAATGGCCGTTCAGCGAATCGCTACTGTTTTTTGCTCGCCTACGAGCAAACCTTCGACGTATCACCGACTTGCACGTTGCTAAACCACGCAAACATCGGCGCGATCAAACTTTCCGCAAACAATGTCGCAACGCTATATTTATATTCATCGGAATATTTCGCGTTTGCGCGCGTACGCCCGATCGCGCATCGCGGGATTCATACCTACGTGCAGTCTATTTACCTTGAAGAGAGTACGTAACGCTGGATACGGAGAGTGTCGCGTGTACACGTACAAGCTCGACGTACCGTTTCGGCTTTGGCTTATGGCCCTGCAAAACACTCGAGGCAAAACTTGTGCATTTTCCAGGTGCGCGTATCGTGTACTTTTCAAAATTACATGCGCGCATGTGCCGAGGTATATCTTCGATGTTCGCTCCTATGCATCGGGCCTTCCTGTGTGCGCAACCTCCTCCGCTGCTTGAGATTCTCCGCATGCCGTAGTTATCCCTTACGCTCCAAAGTTGCGCCCTATTCGCGTGTGTCTCCGACATCGCGACGCCCGAAGTCAGTCGCAGCCACGCACTTTGGGACAAGAAACGTCTTTCCAGCTCGTGGCATCGACTTTCCATGGGAGCATCGCTAACCCATCCTGTATCCATCGAGCAACATCGACTTTCTCCTTCGAACGTGGCTGGTCCGTCTTATTTCCTTGAATTACGACAGGGACGCGGCTCTTTACGAGAGAAAGTTGCCTTTGGATCCCAGTCATTGTCCCTGGGTATTTCCATGCAGCATGCACGCTGTTCTATTCCCAACGATTGAACGTCCATTTTAAGAGATCCCCTTTTGTGGTGTGAAACTACGTTCGCGGAAGGATACGTGGAACGGATACGTGAAAGGACTTATCGATTTTAGAATTTTTATGCGATACGTGTGCTGTCGAGATTGTTTAGGTGGAAATACTCGAAGCAATAATAAGACGGTGTGTTCGCTTGGAAAATGCTGTGATTACCTATGTGGAGAGTCATAATACTGTATTCCATAAGAAAGACGCTCGAAACTTCCTGAATTCGACTTCGATAATGGGATTCAAGAGTAAGCCGATGCGCTTGTCTTTTCTTCTTCTCTTAGATCGCTTTTCTCCTCTTTCCGTATTCACCACGGAGTTTTGTCGCTACGTGCATTTTTTTTGATCTTACAAAGGAGAGTGTATTCTCGCGTCTCACTTGGTATCGTTCAACCAGGGAATCCATAAAGTTTTGCCTCCCAACCGAAGATGTTTTATCCCTATATACGCGCCAGATTTTACGGGACGCTGATAGATTGACAGTTTTGCGCGAAACGACGACGTCGATCATTTTTGCGGAAAATATTACCAATGCTCATCTCTGGCACGGCCGTATCTTCGAGGAAAATTGTGCCTTTCACGATTGAAGAATTTATTAGTGGCCTTAGGAAAACGTATATATACTATACCATCGTGATCTCTGATATTTCTCCTGCTAATTGCAGATGTAATATTGTAAACTAATCAAGTTGCACGTTGCCTGAACTTTTATCTTATTATAAAAATCAATAAATCTGCGTAAGTAGATGTGTGTAATATATAATGTAAGAGTAGCCCTGACATTGGTGTACGTCACGTTCATCCTCGCTCAATATAAAAATCCATAACAATTTTTATTTGTTACTTGTTACAGTATCGACAGAGATCAGCCGTTCAGTTTCCAACTTGGTGTGGGCCAGGTTATCAAGGGATGGGATCAGGGGCTGACCGACATGTGCGTAGGCGAAAAGAGGAAACTTGTGATACCACCGGAACTGGGTTACGGAGAAAAGGGAGCAGGAAACGTTATTCCTGGAGGTAGGATCCTTTTCTTTATTTAATAACACACGTAAATAAAAACAATTTCGTCAACCCGAACGTACCCAAGGTCCCAAGAAGAAATAGTAGTGATCTATACTGCGAGATCAGCAGATAAATATATAATCTTAATTATTTATTTCTCTCTGTCAATCAAGGTATGGTTCACATTGCCCATTTGCAATTTTTTTCTTTCGTATTTTTCGATCGAGAAAACAAACCGCAAGAAGGTGCAATAACATAAACAATAATATAAACCGAAGCAATAACGACATAGGCTAAAATAATATTATTCGTGGTCGAGAGTCTCTTCGACCTACACCGAATTGTCATAGTCAAGTCGATCAAAAATTATCGAATGAAAACTACCGATGAATGACAAGGCAGTAAAGATTTACGATACAATTAAAGAGGAACGTCCCGATAGGCACTTTTTCCGAATTACCCCCGAGACCGTTTAGGTGCAGCTCGGTGCGGGAACTCGATGCAAGAGGGATCGTTAGTTACGAAATCGAAGTAAAAAATGCAATTGCCCGGAAACCCAATAAAGGGCCAACCATTAAATCGAGTACCGTTGCACAGGATCGCTGGCTCGGATCGGCGGCAACGCATGGTCGATTGTTGTCAGAAGCATCGCTTTTCGCATACATCGAATATTTCATGCGGCCATCTCCGTACTCGATACTTTTCGAGTGCAGCGTTGTTTTCAAGTACAACTCTCCGCGTCTCCAGTTTATTTCGAGCTTCGTGCTTTAAGGGCGACGTTGTAGAATCCATCCCTGCACGGAGATTTACTCCGCGGGAAGCAGAAATTGCGAGGAATATACATTATCGATTAATCAAAAAAGCTATACTTATTAATGCCTCCGATATAGTTATTTGATCAATATTTAGCCCGATATTGACTTTTCAAAGTCCAATGGGGTCCACCCCGCTGTGCTTTTTAATAAACTCGCCTGTATGGTATAGAACCGAAAGTTCTTCTCGCTTCTAGTTCGAGCTTTCGACGAGCGTGGGCGAGCGACCAGTAGAAATAAACAAAACCGTACCGGAAAAATATATGAATATTCAGCTCGTGGTCGTCACATTAATTCAGCTGGATGAGAATTGTTTGAGAGCGAAGTGTTACAGGAGAATTTGGTACATCGCGGAGTAACCTTTTTAATTGTATATTTCCATTTCTTGATATCCGTATTGTGGGAGGGGATGTAGGAAAGAAAGATAAAAGAAAAAGAGAGAATAGAATATATATAGTCAAATAACAATGTATAACACACTTCAGATATACATTTCCATCCATACTCTTTCAATATTTATATGCACATCAATTTCATCATTACGCTGTTCGATTGCACAGTCATTTTGTTACTTGCACACGCGTGTTTAAGAGCGGAAGGGAAGTGCAGTGTCGATGGTACGCTCCTCCAAAGAGGACGCGCACCCCGTGACTAACGGTACTCGCTCTACTCCATCTTGGCGTACGGCTTCGAAATCGTGGCGCTGGAAGTCTGTTACCCGCCTCCCAACATTATTCCCCATATTAATTTCCCTCGTTTAAATAATGAATAATTAAGCGCCATATTTCATTAGGGCCGGCGTAATCGCAACAGTGCCGTCCATAATTAACGGCGAACGTGTGCCGGCACACGCACGCACTTCCCGTTCTCCCACAGCTAGTTGGCTCGCGATACAAAATTACCCAGCATCTTTACCTCGAATTTCTATACGAAACGCTATTCCTAATAAGCGCGTTCCACTCTGTCGCTTTACAACGAGCGATTCAGCGGTGCGCTTAAATGGCACGTCGAGCATTCACCACGATAGACCAGGTGCGGCTTCGAGCAGTTCGTTGCCTGCGATGTGCACGGTATCGATGGTACGCTGAATTATTTTAATCGTCTACTACAAAGAATTTGATAACATCGTTTCCTGCTAATATACTCCGCCTTAGAGTCCATTTGATAAAATATCACGCTGGAGTAGATACAATACTTTTTGAGTATTTATACACGTTTTGGTTGGACCTTCTACGTTTTTATAGTGGAATATATTATATTAATTATTCATCAAATTATATTAACGCCGTACTGTTGTATTAAAAGATATTTTTTGTTTAATTTCAAACGCCCCCGGATACTCAGCCCGTTAGCGCACACCCTAAATTGCCTAAGGGAATTACCTCGAATTTCAACAAAAAATGTTACTTCTCACTGGTTCTCCACCATTCAGGTTAGATTCCAAACTACTGGCTCCACGGTATACATAACACATGGAAAAATCGAGCAGCGATGGCTGGGATTTCAGCTCTATTCTACGCGATGGAAATTCAGACTTCTATTCACCATGCTATCGTACCTTTTTCACATTATAAAAGCGGGCAGGCGAATTAAACCTATCCCAATTTCCGCTATAAAGTACGATGCAACGGTCTAGTGATATTTTAACATCGCTTGCCGTGTCTTCATACATATCCATGTTCCTTGTTGAGAGATTTTAAAATAAAAACAAAAGTCCTATCTTAAACAAAGAAGAAAAAGGACAAGGATAGGTAACAAAGGTAAAAATCTCTCGTTAAAAAGATATACGTTATATCCTCGCGCGAATTTAAGAACGGCGTAAAATAACCAAGCGCCCTTCTCCTATGCGGACGAGCATGCACGGAGCGGACGAAAATTTAGATTTATCGATCCGACGTCCGCCGATATTAAGCGTCGACATGCAAATCGCTCGGCTCTATTTCCCATGCTCTGGAATCTTTTTTTCGACGTACCATTCTCCTCCCATTCTCTCCCTATCTTTTTATCAGATTGCACTTCGCGCAGATACTTGGGGCCTTCGTGTGTGCGCGCGTATCTGCCTCCCCGTCCGTGCATACCACGAGCGTGCCCCCCGCGTGGGAGCGCATATTCCCACCCCCTATATCCTATAAACCCTGTAAAAAGGTTCACTATTCGACAGTAGACGGACGAATCGATACGCGCTAGAGATGATTTACGAGCGTTCGGCGCGGGGGACACCGGCGAGGACTAGTAGTATTTGGGAAAAAGATACGTCACGGGGGATTCATTCTGTCGGGCGGAATTTGAGCCTGGCCGGGCACTCGATTTATTTCGCTGCCCTGCGTTTACAGCGCGCGGCGTTTATTAATTGAGAAAAACTCGGGACGATCTTTGGGAATCGTGGCCTTCGCGCAGGGCCAGGGACGAATCGCGGGACAAGGGCGGCGGGTAATCGAAAGCTGCGGTATAAGCGTTTCAATTTATTCGCGGTGAGTGGCTTGGGAGCAGAGCGAATCACATCGGAAGGCGATACCGAACGGACCAAGATAAAATTCATTTGCCGCGCGAATTTATACCGCCTTGCGCGCTGCGGTGCCTCGGATTATATTCCACGAATAAATAATTTGACGTCTGATGACATTGCGGATGCAATCAAGGATTGATTTGATTTTCCTTTGATAGGATCATAATGTACGGTGCTGAGGTCTGGGAAGGTAATTGTTTTCCAGCTTGATGTAAACTGACATTCTGATGAGTATGATGAGGGTAATAAAAATTTGCATTTCCAATCGTAGTGAAAAAAAAAATTGTATGGGTATAACGAGTTAATCATTTTGAATAGATCGGAAAATGTTGGGTTATACTGATTAGCGTCTTTTATTATCTTCGAGGCAAATTCCATTTGTAACATCCATGGTCTACTTTAAAAGTAACAAACCAAATTTTAATATCAAACGTTGATGTATGTTTCGAGCGAAATTTAAAGGTTGCCAAAAACGTTACAAGAAATACCAAATCTGAATGTCTGCTCTTTAATTTCTTTTATGCTTTAAAGTAATTCAAGAAATTGTATAACCTACAGGTATAGCATATCGTACAAAGGCCGTAAATAAAATCCAGTCGCACAATCAAAACTCGTCCCGAGCACTTCAGGATTTTGTGCTTGCGATCGATTATTTAAGAAGAGTAGTATCGATGTCGCCTTAACCGAGAGCAGGATGAAAAAAGGGAATCCTTCGCGTTTGATCGGCAAGAACCAGACAAGACGACGAGATTTTCTGCCACGAAACGTCGACAGTCTCCAAGTAGAGACATACAGACCGAGGGACCGAGCAAATAATAGAAAAGCCGCGGTCGTAGCAATCGTCTTCCGTCGCCATTGACAGGAGCGTATTGGATTTTTATCGGGTTTCGGCCAATCAGTGTTGCGGACGCGTATCACCTATTCTCGAAATCGTAAAACATACTGATATCAGATCTCCGGAAAAAATAACAATTTTATTTTCTTCTCTCAACCACACTCATCGCCGGAGGAATCGTCTCACTTGTTGAAAAAGGATACTTTAATGGTTTTAGGTAGTAAAAAGTAAAATATTACTCTTCAAAACCATCCAATATTGCGAGTTGGAATTTAATTTTACGATACAGGTTTTGCTTAAATTTTACTTTTATATATACATTCTATATATACATTTTTGATACATTTCCACAAATTTTCATCTCGAGCAATCGACAATTGATCACGTTAGTGATTCTTGAAGAATTTCCTTATCGCACAGTTCCAAGCAAGTTCCTACATCAGAGGCTTGTTTAACCAGGAAACCTTTGTGATTTCAGGCGCTACCCTGCACTTTGAAGTGGAACTCATCAACATCAGCGACTCTCCCCCATCCACGAACGTGTTCAAGGAAATTGATGCCGACAGCGACAACCAACTGTCTCGGGAGGAGGTGAGCTCAATGGCAAGATCATTTTCTTATTTTCTTTTCACCCCGGTCGATTTTGGTGGTGGTTATGGGAAAATAAGAAAAGTCGCGCTGCTTGAATATGACATAATATAGTTACTAGAGCTAAGCAAGTTTTTATTTGCCAGAAGCGAATACTTTCGAATGAAAAATTGATTAATTCGCAATGTAACTTGTTTGACGCCGGAGCTTGTTAATTGAGCTTGTTAATTAAGACGTATGAGCTTATTAATTCAAAGGTAATATTTGTATTTGAACCGAGAGAGAATATCACTCGAAACCCAAATTTTGTTATAACCTGTAGAAATATGTTTACTAAAAACGTATTATGGGATCATTAACGTAATTATAATTTGTTCAAAGGTTAATGCTTGTATATATGGAATAACGAAATCTGCAATGTTTGCATGCCCGCTTTTGTGCACATGAAAATAAATTCGTTCCGAGATAATCATAAATTTAAATAAAATGAAATTAATTTGTCACGTGCTCTATTAATTTTATATCGGGGAAAATGAATTATTCTCCATACACATATCGTCTTGAAAAAAGCGGCAGCGCATGGAATAAACCACGGCATTGTTTAATTTACGTACTGAAACGAATTTATAGTGAAAAGAATACTAAGCACACTCAATACACGTATTCCATGACACATCACTGAATAAGTTATTCAACATATAAACGTACGTGAAACCAAAATCTCTCTAAATCGCAAACTAAATTAAAATTTCAATATATCGAAATACCTCTCGGTACAGATACCTATATTTTCCATAATTCCATAGAAATTCATAAATCGTTCAAATCTGACACGGAGAAAATGATCCGTTTAAATCGTGATATACATAAAATCATATATACTCAACGAGCCGTACTTGCATTTTGTCCAACGAATTCTTCCAACGAACAAGTTCCATGCGCAGTACGATCGTACAGTGGTTGTCCAACGACATATCCGGACACAAGTTCTCGAATAAAATATTCAAACAAGTCAGGAGGCGCAGTTTTTCACGGCGCGTTACGACGTGGACATTAATCGGATCGATTTTGATATTTCCCGAACAGGTGAGCGTGTATTTGAGAAAACAGATGCTGGATGCGGAGCAGTCGGGTGCCAGCAACAGCGACGAAGTGAAGAAGATGCTGGCCGACCACGATAAGCTCGTCGAGGAGATCTTCCAGCACGAGGACACGGATAAGAACGGCTTCATTTCGTACGAGGAGTTCAGTGGGCCGAAGCACGACGAGCTCTGAAGTCTTCTTCGTGAGTCGTCGTCTCGTCTTCGAGCACCGCTTCGTCGTCGATGTCGTGTCCCGCGCCGCTACGTGTTCACCTCTGCACCGAGTCACCCCTTCGAGTCCTGTCTGCTCTTCGTGGATCCAAGCAGGATCCTCCATTAACTTACGTTTGCCCGCATTCCGGGCCCCAAGACTTTCCCCGACTAGCTGAAAGATCTTCGACGTCGACCTCCGTGGGAATCATGAAGCACACGCCTAATCATTGCGAACTCGATCATTGTAAATTTCCCGAGATTTTTATAACACGCGGCTCTTCTGCGCGAAGGAAATCACGGTTTTCTAGCCGAGTAGAGCGAGGTAATAAATATAATTTTTAAATATACGAAGACCTAAGGAGAGTGCATCGTCGAGCTTGTACGAGGCTCTTCAGATCGTTACTGGCGACAAGTCACTGCACGATGGCTCCGACATGTTTGTCATCCAAGAGAGCTTAGCGTTTGTCCACGTTCCTCGAGTGAAAAGTAAGATATCGAGATACGGTATTATCGAAAAAGGGTCGTTTAGCAGAGTGACGGATAGTGAAGGATAAAGTCTTCATAGTCAGCGTACGATATGCAAAGCTCTCAAATCAACGAGATCATTGTTCAGAGACATCGGCCGCACAATTCTTCTTGTAGAGAGGCAAGACTCGGCGTTTTCAGCGAGTAAAACGATCACAAGAGGTGCGCACCGTGGAGTTGCGACAACCACCAGCAGCCCCCAATGACCCTCCGTGTTTTCCATTACCGAAGAATATAAGAACGGCGCACAATCGCACGGCACACCGACGTAACGATAGCCAGTGTATATTTTAAATCTAACAAAGAAAACGAAAAAAAAAAGAAGAAGGGGGAAGAAAGAAAGAAAGGAAGGAAGGGAAAGAACGCGGACGAGAAATGCACGGATATCCGATCGAGTGGCCGCACATCTCCGCGGCGTGAACAGAGGCTGTTTTCGCGATATACATATAATATATATTATATAGAGAAAAAGGAGAGATTGATGACAGAGCGTGAGAAAGGTAAATGAGAGCGTGCTTTTTCTACATGATTATAGGTGTTAGCATTAATTAATCGCATCGGCGCACGGTGCTAAACGACGTGCGAACGTTTTGCCCCACTCTCGAAGCTTCTCCTTTCTGCCCCCATGTCCTTTTCTACCCTCCTTCCATCCACCATGGTCGCCCTTCTGCGTAACACGCGGAGAATATATATGCATATACATATATGCGCACGCAGTATATATATATGTATGTATGTATGATGTGCATGTGTATATGTATATGTGAAAGTAAATAGAGTAAGACAAAAACAGGAAACAGCGGAGGAAACGTACGCGGCCAACCCGACGCGACCCATTCCCCTCGTCGCTTTTATTATTACATTTTAACTGACACGTTTTTATTACTACATTATATTGTATGTTGTTAAAGTTGGACGAAGGTTAATAATAAATCGTGTGTCTCGAGCACAATTCGTTATATAACACGCCTCGTTTAATTCTTCATCCCGGACCTGCTCCTTTGTACTGGTAATTTCACAAGCCCCGCCCTTTGTATATTATAATTTCACATGCCTTCACTTACCTCGCATTTTGCACCTGGTAGTTGCACTGACCATGTGCTCCCGCATTAGGATCGTCTGGATGAAAAATCTGCTTAAAAACCAGTATACCCGTACTTCCTCTTTGGATCATTTTATTCCTTGTCTCTCGAACGAGCGATATAAGAGGAACGTAAGGAGGATGTTTGTGCGAGAGAAGGTCGATCAAAGGAAGAATACAGACGATGATACCTGCTGTTTGCACTTTATTTCATGAACCATTTTCGCAGAAAATTACAACTGGGCGTGCGCATCCCTGGTCGCGCGGCGTGATTAATAAAATGACGATTAAGTTAATTAAGCTGCTCCTGTCGCCGGGGAAGTCACACCGTGGCAAATTTTCGTCGTCTATACGTCGAATTTCACTACTTAATTATCGGCTGAAATCATCGATCGCGAGTTTATAATGTATCGCTGCCTAAGTAAAATACGCTCCCATCGTGCCGGGCAAATCGGATTAACGAACGTACCTGCTTAGCGGGATAGCATTAGAACAGGACGCCCCTACGTAAAAGGATTGAAAAAATCCAAATCTGGCTCGATCGCCAGCTCTCGATCCCCTTTCCTCGAGACTAATAGGGTAGCGTGCGTTTCTCGAAATACGTAATATTACGTAAAGGTCCAGTGTATCGACGGAAAGGAACGCGGATACTCTCGAAAAGATCGAAACGAGGTATGCCCGCCCTTCGCCATTCAACCGACCCTCGATCGTTCTCCCCGTGCTTCGAAAGAACCAAAGAACCAGCTCCGTCGCGTGCTTAAGCCTAAATCACCGATTAATACTTTTTCCAATTCACACAGATACGCGCCGCGAAATTGATCCCCGATTAAAGAACGCACGACTGAGCGCCTCGAAGCGATGAGAAATTGGGAATATTTCGTATCGTTTCCACGAAGGTTGCGCACATTGGGAGGTGTAGGTGGATCGAGGTATCGCGCTATGCTTTTTCGATTTCGTTCGATCTTCGTACAGCGATCGGTCCTCTTTCTCGCTCTCTGCCCCTCCTTGCCGGGTCTCCAGTCCTGTGGCCAAATTCGACGACGGCTACGCCCCTTCGTGTCACGAAGGCGAGCCTCGTAGGTTTCCAGTATTATCACAGTCAGTAGCCCTTGATGTAGGCGGCGATGTGCTTCTTCTCCTCTTCCGAGAGACCGTTCTTCAGTGTCCTACGCACTGCAAGGTAAGCACAATTCGTTGGCTCGGATCCGACTGCGCGGGAATGCGATCCTGACCAGTCGGATCGAGAATAAATCGCATATCGAGAAGTACGCAAGGAGATTACTCGGTGTAGAGCAAATATCACTCTTGTCCTCTGTACGCTATATTATACATGATCGTTACTCATCGAATAGTTTACTGTGGGTAAAACGCAATGAAAATCAGGCAGGTGTCTAAATTAAAATTGCCTTCGACGTCGAGCTGAAATTTCGAGATCGAGTCTAAACACATTAAGCGTATGATTTATTAAAAAATTTTGATATATCAAATCAAAGGCCATCATGCTGATAAACCCTCGCAACCTTCTCGATGTGCAATCTTTTCTTAACGGTACAAACGACAGTGTGCAACAAGTCGATGCAAGACATTGCAAAGGCGCATGCCAAAAAAAGAAAGGAAGGTTGTTTAGTGAAAGTGATTGTCCTCTTTGATCGTCCATCAAAGCTTCGGATACGTACACTTCCTCTCGTCCGAGATTTCATCGGGCCGTAATGGTTTTCTCGTTAAGATGCATGGGCTATCTGTCTGGGATTCACACCGGGGGCAATGACTGGTAATTAACAGTAACCAAATGCCTTCTCTAACAATGTACGTGACCGTTAAGGCCGCGGGAAATGCCGTGCGTTAACAGCGCCTGCCCTAACGATTGGTACATATTGCGTCTGTGCTTACAACGCAAATCTGCGAAACATCCTACGTACCTGCAAACGGTTTACGAGCAAACTCCTGAGATCCTCGAGGGGCGCCCGGACGTTTTATCGAACGCCATAAATTCTGGCACGTAAGAATTTATTCGCGTTGAAATGTGTATAAAACAAGCTCGCAGGAAAAAGCCTTCCGGGGTATGGAATCGGTATTTAGTAAAAGGATATTATATTTTCCAGATAACGATTCGAAGCTGCGAGAGATTGGAAATGCGTTTGAAAGGGCAACCGTCAGAAATTCGCGACGATAAATGGAAAGCATACATCCTGAAAGGATTCGTAATATAAATAACGCGATGAAAATTGTGCGTTCGAAACGAGGGAAATGAATAAATCGGAAATTAATCATAATACCACAAAGAACGCTGCCCGTACAAATAAATAGCTACTCCGTGTACGTCCGAGCCGCGGTTATAATTGTCATCGGAATTTAATGCCGTAAAATACCAATAATTTCGACAAAAACTGAATAAACGCGGGCACTCAATGAATTCAACGTTAATATAACTCTGCTTACAGATACATATGAATATAATTCTCTTTGCAGTGACTTTCGCACTTTATCGGTGCACCGCGTGACGATTCCATACAGATAATTTCGCTGAATTCATCGAGGAAGTTTTCCACCGCAAAAACACACGATCGCTCTCCCGTGCTATCCGGCGCCTTGCATATAATAAGGATCGTTGAAAATCGGAAAATAAACAAACTCCTCCTCCCAAGATTTCGAATGCCCTCAAACTTTTCCTCCACCCTGGCAGCACAAAAACTTCCTCGCGGAAGAAAGTTTCACCGGCAGGAGCGCGCCATTGATTCGAATTAAATCCTCGTTGGAAACGTTAGCAGCCTTCTCCGGATAGTGATTCCAATATTTTAATAAGAAACGGTTGTACCGTTGCGAGTGTCTAAAGGAACAAAAGTCCATTGGTCTTTTTTTCCTTGGCAGCTTAAAGTATTAAATCCAATTGGTCTCCCGTTTAGCAGTTCGAAATATCGCAAAAGTGATGCCAAGATATTAAAGAGCTGAGAAAGAATTTTAGTAGACCCCTCGGCGTCTGGTCGTGAAAAATTCAATTTATCAAAGTTAATAAGGAGCCCAGGTCCGTCCATTGTCTGTTCGTGATTAAAGTTTCATCATTGTTCATAAACGCAGGATTAATAGCACGATATACCAGTGAGAACGTGTTCCGGTACTACCTACTTCCGGATAACGATGCTAATGCTACTGTTACCCGATATCAGGATTTTTATCTTGACGCCAAGGAGATTTCACTATTGGCTTCGCGATTCTGCTATAATAACAGTCCCCCCTACGTAGTAATAATTGTGTCGGCGCTGTAAGTATAAGGCTGTTATTTCACGCTGCGATAATTACATTTCTTTCTATGATGGAGCACTACTACCAACGAAGCACGTGTGCTTAAAATTTGGAAAGGATGTACTATCCTTCTAACGTTATTAAATAAATATTCTTTTTTTTTTTCTTACGAGTGATTTTTCTGCAAAACAAGCCCTTGTCTCACCTATATTACTGATACTTAATAAAGACCAATGTACCAATATCAGTACTATCCACATCATCAACCGTACACCACACGGATAGAGATCAGATAAGTAATAGAAGATAGACCGAAACGAATGCTAGGTCAATAGGAAGAAGGGCGAAAACGATGAGTTATCTGCCACTGGTGAAGTATTAAATAACACCAACGCAACATCGTTACGTTGAGTTCAAACAAGCTGAAATTTCAAAGCTGCTTTAAACGTTCACCCCCCCCCCCCCCGAAACACTCAGCGTATCTACAGTCATACTCTTTCACGCGCGGATCACACGTAGCAATCGGCAGTCAGCCGCGTATCGCGCAAAACGTTGGAACATCGATTCTTTCCCCCGACTGGCGCTAGACTCGAAAATTGCGATCGCGCTCGGGATTATGGACATAATGGGCACGGTCCTTTCGCGTAGCAGTGATTCGCCATCGGTAAAACCGACCGAGTTTTGCGATTGGCCAGTTTCAATTTAACATCGTCCGGTTAAATTGTCCGGCGTTGGACAAACACGCGCTTCCAGGAGCGATTATTTGCGGACAGTCGTGTGCGCACACGGCCGCACGTGCACTCTGGGCACATGGCGGTGTCCAGATCGCGTTAAAGCCTTCAGGACAGTTGCGGAGAAATACGAGCTCAAAAGTGAGCCTGAGGTTGGATTCGTCTCGTGCGATAAATCGATCAGACTTTTGGATACCAGCGCCGAATATGATATACTCGCCAGTTTCTTTTTTCAATGATATCCACGTTAGGCTAACAGCTTTGTTAAGTACGTCTCAACCGATCTTTTCTGTTTTTTTTACGTAACCTTCGCGCGTGATTTATATTACGTTGCAAAGTATCAAAAATGGCGGTGTATATGGCGTCGTAACTGGACTAGAAATATCGTCATATTCGCGATTGAACTCTGCGTATAGCGAATTTATACTGGCGAAAGATACAGACACGTTAAAGGGTTAAATCTTCCAGTAGAGTTGCAGAGGAAGATGAGCTGAAAAATATAATTAATTGGACGCACCTCGTGCGTTAAACCGATCTAAGTCATCAAAGTTAGAGAAATCCATCCTTGTTTGGGCGGCGCTTTATCCGCAAAATGTACCCGGGCGATAAAGTTAATGGGAATGGAGCGAGTAGATCCCGCATTCGAGGTGATTCATAAAATGCGTCCCACGGAATTTTGTGATACGCAGATAGTGCGTTTGCAGTAACTCGATGAATGAGACTGCTTAACTTTTCGCAGTTTTGGATTACGTGCTACGCTGGATAGATATTCCTATTTAAAACTTTTCCAACCGACGTTTTTAGTACGTGCTTATCGTCCAGCACGGGTAAACTTTGCCGTTAAACCATGTGTTGATGGAAGTGAATTTAGTTAAAAACGTTTTCATAGTTCCATTGAAACACTGCCCGCGTTTCCCTGCCCGAGCGGCAAACGAACTGCAGTTTGTAACCAAAATCTGTAGCTAGTTACGATAAAAAGTATCACGCAAGCCGTGCATATATTAAAAACAGGGAATATTTAATGACCAGCGAACAAACTGGAAGTTTTATCGCGCGTCTAAAATGACGCCGTGTACAAACACATCCTCGCTGATTACATTGCACAGCATTGGGCAAAGTTTGACTGGAAAATATTAATTTAAGGGTATAAAAGATGGAGTAAAGCGTCTACGAAATACCACGACGATATTTAACATATTTGAAAGTAAAATAATGCAGCGCCACGTAAATACTAAATGATTACTCTTTATATATCATATTCGTTTACCGATGAAAGAATATGGCGTGAATTCGATATCGTATATCCTGTTATTAAAACAGGAAATATTCATTCAGTCCGTAAAACGGAAATATTATTTTAAATGGTACCTACATTTCTCCCGAAGTAACTCGCATCGATTTGAGAAGAGAAAAATAACGAGTCAGTTTTACTCGCCTCCTTGTTTCAATGATCCAGATTATATAAATTACTGCTCCCGGTAGATGGATTACAGCGAAACACTTTGGCCCCTGATGAGGTTCTTCCAAGTGCTTACAAGTTAAACGAAGGAACTCTGTTATTTATGGACCTGTCTAAGCCAAGAAACCAGTGGATAACTCGGGAGCCAAATAAAAACTACATTGCTCCATCGCTCGTGCTTACTTCATAAATTCTTCCGAACTCGGATTTTTCGCGCGAAATATGTTTCGCGGTAAGTGGCCGAGTTGATAATGAGACTTTAACCGACATTTCGCGTTTCGTGCGGAGATCTGATTATGGTAAGAACATGCAAAACGTCCGAAGAAATACGTGACGTAAATCGAGTAAAGGAATATCACAGAGAAGCTATGGAAAGCTAGGTTATATCACGATAAAAAAAAAACATGATTTCTAAAGAACGATACATCGATCTCCTATTCTTATTCTTCTTTCATTTTTTTACACTTGCTGCTCACATCTCAAAATTCGAGTGTCTCAGCCTTTTAATCCTTCGCTCATGTGCAATGCCGTCACAAACGTGTCATCACTTTTCGACGAGCCTCGATGTATTGACTCGGAATCGACTTAAGCCTTGGCACTTGAAATTTCTGACGTCGAAGATTTAACACGAACTTCCTTCCAATTTGATCATGCGATCGATAAATCATTCCAAAAAAAAAACCAAGGCGTGGCTCATCAATTATTTGGTCGGCGAGCTACTCCGTTGGTTGGATCGATGCGGATACTCCGACGAAACGGAGGCACGTTTGGTAGGTCGCCTTCGTACCTTACGTAACGTAGATAAGTAGCTATAGAAATACCTGCCCGAACTCGGAAGAATAACCGAGGTTTTCGCCATTTGCCCTCGGTAAACACCATTAAGCTTTTTAACTAACCATCCGTATCATGTAAAACGTGATCGTAATATTACGATTTTCTCAGAACACACCAGACGTACGCTTTGATTCAAATTCGAATCCAATTTTATTTTCGTATATCATTTCTGGAATTATGTAAACTGTATTGTAATCACGATTTTTGTAGAAACTCTACGTCGTACAGCATATAAAATATTTGTGATCGAACTCCGAGATTACGCTTGATTACGTTGCACTGCTATGACTTAATAACTCAGGTCAGGACAAGTCGTGTTGCACAACACGACATGTAAAAAGTTTCGCTATATAAGCTCCAAGAACAATCGACAATTGCAGCTCGTTTACAGGGAAAAACTAACCGTGCATTTGTGACCCGATCTTAACTCGAAAATTACGCGACCACCACATTCCAAATACTCAACTCGTTCCTCTGCACTATACGACTCGAGATGTAATTGAAGTAGATTTTATCTCATAGCTCAAATGAGCCTCCATTCCGATAATTATCAGAGCCACTATATTTGTTTGCTCAATGGATGACACGAGCTCTTCTGAAAGATAGGACTAAGGAACAAACTTGGAGAATGAGACTTCGTATTAAAATCTTAACTAGCAATTTAAAAGGTACGTGTTTCGTAACATCGGCTTAAATCGTCGGCTTTTCAATTAATAAAAGGGCTTTAAAGTCATACTACCAAAATGAAAAGTCCATTGAATAATATTTCTTCCATAAAGCAAACGCCACTCGTCTCTATTGCAATTTCCTGTCCTCCATAAATAAATGAAAAACTGTTAGTAAAGAGGGAGATTCTTAAGTTACTTTAACTAACGGATTCTAGGCTCGATAATCTCAGTCAACCAGAAATTTTATGAGCAACACAAAAAAGATGATAAATTGGCAAGCTCCACACAGTCGGTTCGTAAGTTCCGACCAGCAACTTTTCGATCAAAAAACCTTATTCACCAAAACAATGGAACCTACTAGAACCCAAAGTCGGTTGTGGGTACTACGTTACAAGTAAGCGCAAAGTCTCCACGCTTTAATCATTATCATGCTTAGTTTATTAGACGTGCAGAGCCATGCGGAGAAGTTAAGATCATGCATAACGAAGAGGAGAAAAAACAGAGAAGAAATCTGAAAAGTACCGAACCTTCGTCGCAGGGGTCATGAAAGATGGCCCTTCAGGGTTGATACCCTTCCGGCGTGGTGTTGTTCTCCCGTGTTCGCGATCGCTTCACTGTCGGACAGAAAGAAGAAGGACGCAAGAACGCTAGGCCACCCCATTAGCAACCGTCACCGGTTTACGTGTAATTAAACCATCACCACACCCAGTGCAACGCCACCTTGGATAGACAATCGGGGATAGGACAATGGAAGATCAGGGAGACCAATGTTTTTTTTTGACATCCAAAGCACCTTTCCCAAACTATACGAAGAATAGACATGCACGTGCGAGGATCGCTGTATATCCTCCAACTCTTGCTTTTTGTTGTTGTCGTTATATTATACATATCGTGCTTCTTCGTGATTTATAACTATAATAACCACCTTTTAGAAAAAAAAGGAAATATCTGTGAGGTACTAGAATAATGAACAATGGATATAGAATTTTTCACGTAAAGAAATTCGTATTCAGCACTCAGTTAACCGATCAAACTGCTGAACTCTTTGAATAAATATTATTACAAAGCTACATATCGATTTTATACCGCTTTACGTATACTTTCGAGTCGCGCTTTAAAAGCGTTACATCTCGATACACATCCATACACGCGAAATCCTCTTCGATACACTTTCGATCATCTTCCATCGCAAAATCACTCTATCAAATTTTGATGTTACGCCGCGTCTAAGAGGTTAAGCAAATCTCCATTACATTACACTCATACTTTCCACGATATGCATCCTCTCAACACACTCCAGGAGTTTCTGGGACGCTATAAAATGATCACCATCCGCCCTTGATCCTATAAACGTGCTAATCTCGTGCCTGGAATTACACGAGGCATCCCCGATGCGTTCTCGGCAAAGGGAAATTAGAATCGCCTGAAAGAAAATTAGAGGCGACCTCTCTTGCTCGCAGAAGCTGCTGAATTGAGTTTCTGCAAGGTAACGAGACCTTGAGCGAAGTCAGAGCCCGCAGAGTCGGCCCGCCTCGCGCGCTAAGCCCTCTCCTCGGTGCGCGGGAAAAAAAAAAGGTGGTCGATCCGTAGCGTAATCCGCGGTGCTCAAAGCGCCGAAGAAAGAAACACTCGGTAGGATTTTAAATCTGTACTGCAAGCTTATAACTCTTTGACGAAAAAGAGGAAGGAAACAGAAAAAGCGGAAACACCGAGGAAAAGCACTGGACGACGCCTGTGTCGACGATAATGCAAGAGGCGCGCAGATCGACCTCGAGGTCCGGGCGAGCTTATAAAAATCGCGAGAGGAATAGCCGATTCGCCAAAGCACTCGACGAAAGGATTACGAGATTCACGTACCGCCGCTCGCGAGATAGGATTATTCCGACTTTGGACGCGAGAGGATCGATTAGGGGGGAAAACCGAGATAAAAAGAGGAGAGAGAGAGAGAGAGAGCAGCTAGAGAGATTAAAAGAGTTTCACAAAGGCAAACATAAATTTCCGCCACGTTTCTCGATGCAAGATCGCTCTTACGGAATAGCGTGATATATGTTTTTAAACTCGGTTTATTCCCCGATTCATTTAAGTCTCCGAGTTTCAAACGCCACGGACAGATCGTGAATCTTATGCGATATTAATTCTATCCAGTTTGTTTTTATATTACTCTCGAGATGTTAAATTAATCATTGGATAACCGATGTTATAAATATCGACAGCGCCGGATGCGATATTGTGGAGCCTTATCATCCGGAAGACAGTAATAGGGAGCTACAGATTTCCAATGGAGTAACGCGAATGAAAGAAAGTTGGCGGACTGTCAGATTCGTAAGATAGGCGAATGCGAAACAAGAAAACTCCGATAGACGTGCAAGCGAGTTTCACGTATCGGTGCGAAGTTAAATTGCGATGTGTCCATTTTCGCGCCAGAAATGATTTCTTCGCATTTATCATTTTTCGCGATTCTTTCAAAGGTTGTACCTTACGTTTTGATTGTAATGCACACTTCTATCCTAAACTTCTAGTACTGAAATTCCTTTTCAAATAGATTTAGTCGCATCATTACTTCCTTATTTTTCACAGCTATAGTATGTATGAAACGAAAAAATAGCGTAGTAAGCACGAGTTGCTCGTAGAATAGAAACAGTTCGGTGCTAATAAGGTGCTTGGAAGATTCAAGAGATGTCGAAATAACGACGAATCGTCTATTTCGAGGACAGGTATATACATACTTATAAATCTGTACCTCCAAAGCTTTCCTTCCGTCGATCGCGCCAAACGCCTTGCGAAACTTTATGGACAATAATCAGCAAATAATTTTGTTAAATATATCGCGCTTGAAACACGATTATTTCAGATCGTTGTTCGAATGAAATCAATTATGGAAAATCTTGTCGATGACCCGTGAATAAATTCACAAACTCGTGGCCAATAATCTAAACTGAAATATCACATATTCATCTCGCCACGATGTATTCAATAAATTCCGCTTAAATATCAACTATTAAATTAACATGCAATCCATTGTAATAGAAGCGACAAGAAATTGCAGATAAACATTGAATATGCTATGTATCGAATATGATTGTAAGCTAATTGAAATAAACCTAATAACAAATGAATAGCGATTCAATTGTTCAAAATCGGCAGCGCATTAACGCGATTGTAAAAAGTGTATTTTATAATTCCACTATCTTGCCATTCGCGTACACCTATAAACTCCAGAAGACTATGAAATCTCGAGCGCAGAGATTAACGTGGCCAATAACGAAATCGAATGAACGGGCTACAAAGCGCCAGGAAAAAATTGTGGCGAAAAAGGATCGTCCATAAATACGCAAATGGTCGTTTTCCAAAATAGGATCGATCCACCTTCATAATCGATCGATCCATTCTGGTTGGGGCTCGATGATCGACGAAGGAGGAGCCGAAATAGTCGGGTGCAGGGTGCGGGGATCACACTTACAAGACTTACGATCGGCGTGTCTGGTCCTCTTACGCTCACGCGGCGTCGTCCTGGTCGCTGGTGTCTTCGTGGCGGTCTTCACCAGGGACTCCAGCAGCTCGTCGTCGCCGTCGGTCAGGTTGCCATTGATGGTCTCGTCTCTGAGCAACGGGCCCAGCGAGGTGCGCCCTGAAACACGATAAGAACTTCCCTGTTGCTGCGCCCAACTGAACTCGGATGCAACGCGACAAACTTCCTGACGAGCTTCCTGACCATCGGTGAAGGTCAAGAAACTGCAGGAACGCTGATGTGAGACGTCGAAAGGTCGAAAGTGTAATCCACGTTTCTTCCAGACTTTAATGCTCCAATTATATTAGGTGTAGAACTTTATTCAAGGCTTTCTTGTAATATACTGGTTATACATTCAATTCAAAGTATTATCAGTCGTTGGTCACGGCGGAAGCAAAGCTGTACACCTAATATTTTATTCTTCATTTTTTACTTGCAGGCTGGTATTACGAAGGGAAAAGGAAACGCGGTGCTTGGTTTGGCGATCAGAGGAGTAGCTCTTTGATTTATAATATTTTGTGAATGATGAATAAAGCGATTATTGATTTCTGCAGGAACAGGGTAGATGGCACGCCAATAGAAGTCGGAGGGTTATGTTTCCACAATCAACTGCGTTTCGCTCGGATTCGTGACAAGGCAGATTCCACAGCTGGAATTTACTTTGTGCTCGAACCTCCCACGACGCTATGGCACCATGCTCAAAACACCGATGCTTTGTTTTCCAGCCTGAGAGAATTCTCGTAGGAACCGTGCGACGTTGATAGAAAAACCGGGTATTTTACGATTCACATTTCATATACCCTCTTTGTCCGACTTTGGTGACACGGCAGAGCCGCGTAGAATAAACGTTCTCGCGTTTCTCGAGAATAATTCGACAAGTATGCGAGATAATACTGCAGTTCTTTATTAGAATTTTCCTAAAACGATATCCATGCTTATCAGAAATACGAGCTAGGTATACCTTGCTTCTAACAAATAGAAATAAACGACTTGAAATTAGCATAGGATATCAGTGCATTATAAATAACACGTATCCATAGCTTGCATTTACTTTTACGTTCAACTTCCCACATTCTTCCAACACACCGCATAGAGCATTGAAACTAATAATGTAACCTTGTAAGCTCGAGGCTTCGCGAAAGTATCTCAAACTAGTTTACCTAGCGAAAGGATAAAACCGAATGGCCGCTTAATTTTATTTTCCAGATTAGTTTTACCGACACTTTTGGTCGACCCAGCTTTCTCTCTCGGATACACCAGGCTTGCTTAGTTTGCAGCGATATAGCTGTACACACGACGCCCCGTTCCTACAGGGTCCCACCCTAACTCTTTGCGAAACGGTCTTCCAGCTCCTAGTCCGCGGGGCAGAAACTTCGGGATCGTCAAAAGCAGCGAGTTCCTTTGAGAGCTGCTTTGAAACTCCTGTGAAAAGAAGCCTTCAGCGATGGCCCGGCTCTGCCCTCTGTAAATCCATCGCGACTGTCCGTGGAGATGCAAAGAGCGGAGGCAAAATCCCCATTGGACAAACGGAAATGGAAACATCGAAGTTGTCCTTGCGGCTATCTCGATCGGATCTCAATGCGACCATTTGTAGGAGTCTCGATGGAAAAAAAAAAGGGTATTCGTGATCTGTACGATCGATGAGTCTCTGCTTTGCATCGAGAAGGACGACGAAAACAGTAGGGATGAGATATTGCAAGGAAAGATAATGTAAAGTTTGGTGTACCGTTACAAAGTTGCCTTCATAGCGATAGCTGTATAAATCTGAGCACGTGCAGTACGTTAAGACTTGACATTAAATTAAATTCTACGTCGAGTGTATATTGTATATAGCAAATGTAATCCTTTGCAAAAGAACCTTTGAACTTCTCATAAGTGACGGACTATAAGACCACGAGCTTGCATTTGTACGCTCGGAATCATTCATTTGTTCCACGACCCTTGAGAAGGAACAAGCAGAAGTTGGAATACTACTGCGGAAATACCAAGCAGCAGGGACCGGCTGGACCTGATTTATCGACTCTACGATCGACGTACGCGCGATTCACAAACTGCATAGAAACTTATAATCATGGTCGGTGTAATACATATCGATTTATTTAGTCGCACTGTTCATAGGGACGGGCGAATATAATATTACGGAACCTAATATACATTATTGCCAGTATAAGGAGATGGAAAAGGAGGGTGTTAGTTTTAAACATTGAAAAAGTATCCTTCAACGGGAAACTTTTGCATCTAAATTGTTTCAGACATTGAAAACCGACTGTGTTTTTCTGACAGCACGGAAAGAAAGCTAAATTCGAGAATTACAAAGTACGACACGCATTTGATCGTGAATTAATTTACGAGAGATCGTAGAATATACACATGTGCCTCACGAGTGTGGAAAGAATAGGGATTCGCGAAGGTGCCGCGAGTGAAATTCGGTGAAATATATATTGTCGGGTAATGTACGAGCATTGACCTGGCGCAAGGCGTCTGTTGACAAGACGAAATTTCTCGATTTCGAGCGACCACGGCGATTGGCCCGGCCGCTGGCTCTCCAGAGGCTATATAAGGCAGCGCGAACGAACGAGAATCATTCTTCGCAATCCCAGCGAAGGAGCAACATCCCTTCCTTTCCTCATTTATCGTATTTTTGTGTGTGCCCGTCTGACTTATTAATAACTTGCTTTTCCCTTTACTAGCTTTCAGCTCTGGTACCGAAGAGAGAAGAGAGAAGAACGAAGAGCGAAGCTAGTATTAAGTTCTTAGCATTAGCTATACATTAAGATGCGCGTGTGGACGAATGAGTGGATCTAGTTTAAGGCGTGGTATGCGAGGTTTCAAACGTAAGCAGTACAATTCTCTTTAACTTTACAGTCTCGTTCGTCTTGCGCTTCACATGTCGGAGCATAGAGTCTCGAATTCTTCCAGGGGTCCAGGCCGTGTTCTCGCAGTGCTTGCGGACCTCCGACGGTTTTGCGAGGTCATGTTCAGGGGAGTGGCGTCGCAGGGTTGGTTCAGTCGCGCCTGACCAAGCGTGCGCTTCGCCTGGTTTACCACTCTCAGCCGT
>JBCFXI010001430.1:0-54449 GCA_038496175.1 Ampulex compressa | reverse complement strand
AGCTGATATTGCAAGGCTTGTGTGTGAAAAAGTTCTATTAATTCTACACAGTAGTTTTTGGTTGGTGAAAAACGAAAAACAAAACGAAATGACTTTCCGAACAACCCAATATAACCGATACGTTGGTCAAAGAAAAGTTTGCTCTGAAAGAAGAACATATTATTCACGTGGAACAAGTCCTATTGTATTGACTTATCAATCCTATTGATTCTTAAATCTTTGCACTGTTCCAATAAACCAGAAAAAATCTTTTATACATCCGAATAACGTAAAACTCGTGATATTTTGCAAAAAAATAATTCTAGTCTTTACACTTCCCTCAATGCGAAACTTATATTTCACAGAGTGACTGCCACAATTCTCGTCCGCGTCCACAGGTCTCACGCACCAAAACATATTATTCTATCTTTCTATCCTATACATATTTACCATAAAACACATATCAATAACAATACACTCCAATCGACCGAGTACCTAAGCGATACACTTTCCCCAATAATCCAAGCGATCGCATTCGAGATGAACGCGCGCGAGAGGGAGCATCGCGAGGAGAGCCAAAAGAAAAAAGAAGCTCGCGTGCAAAGCGCGGTGCAAATAACCAAGGCGGCGCGCAAGGAAAGTAACGGAAGGGTGGACCGAAGAAGGAGGAGAAGTAGGAAGGTGAGCTCGGCTGGTGGTGGAGGGAATATCGTAGCATGCGAAGCGGGCGGCGAACAATAAGCAATAATAGGTAATGCAATTCAAACGTTGAGGCTGGCAATACCCCGAACCCGACGGGGTGGTTACAATACCGGGAAATGCAAGGCAGGCATTTCCTGGGAAACGCCGTGGCGAGGAGAGGCGTAGGAACGGAGACAATCGTACAATACGGGACGTTCGGGTGGTGTAGTCTATTGCATATTTGCCTTTACGCAATTCTACTCGCAGGCGCGCGCGCTCCGCCCTGGCGATATTACGCAATCACGATTTATCCACGATGCGCCGTAGTCATCGCTGATGAGCGCCCCGGTGTATTTAATCCGGCCGATTCGCCGTGTCATTCCTGTCGACGGAAGCGCCGCGAATAACCGGGGTATCTAGGATCCGGAAATGCGACTTTGGACGAGCGGCGAACCAAACGGCACGCGACTGTACGGGACGTTCGATGGGAGAACTTGGAGGGGAGGTGTGGGATGTTGTGAGAAGAATCTCGATGCGAGTCGATATTGTGGTAAATGTGTGTATTGATTTATTAGAAGTAAGGAATAAGGACGAATATATTGAATTAGAAGGATTATTGTATGAAATAGAGCTTTATCGCTTCGCACTTTGTCCCGTGTCAAGAAATGAGGTAACGTGCATTGTGCAGTGTCAGATTACACGCATATAACTTGTGCACCATGAGACTATGCGATGAAAATTATTTGTCAAATGAGGAAAATGATATTAGTTGGAATTGAAGATTGGAATCATAATGAGTGATTTGCTGTGGAATACATCTCTGTACAGAGCATTACCATCTCCTTTTCGACTGTCAATCGATGATAATGGAAACTTAAGGAATTCTCTCTCTTTATAACTGCGAATAATGAACAAAAGGAAATACAAATTGTAGTATTGTTATTTGCTATAGGGCGTTTCACTATTAAGTCACAATTTATGAATATATACAAAAAGTAGCAATAGTTAACAATTGCAATAATTCATATTATTTGACATGTGGTTTTTATGCCACACGATAGTAAGCCGTTAATCGAGTAATTCCTTGGTGATAAGCGCAACAGTATTCTTAAGTGACTTCGAGAAATTACCAAACAATAAGTGTAGAAAAATCCAACGATGTTTTGAGAAAAATAAATAACCAAAAAATTATCGACATCCATTTATAAGTAAGACTGCTAAATCTTTATTTCCGATTAACACATTTCTCTAAACATAAGAGAGTTATAGAATAGCGAATTATCCTATTCCCATCGATTAGCAAGTTAGAAAAAATACTGCAAATATTAAAAAATTTGCATAAAAAGTATGTCAATAAAATATCTGAGAAATACCGAACAAGCTCAACAATAGAAATTCGTAATTAAACCTCACGACGTCATTCGACGAGCCCAGTGTAAATATGTCACAAGATAAAAAAAACGCACGTACAACAACTACTTCGGATTACGCAAAAGACGAAAACATCGCGAATTAAAATCTAATCGTGTCACAAGGGCCTGTAATTGTCTTACAAGTAACTTTCTTAACTGCATACACGTTTAATTACAGGCCAGTGCTTCTTGACGCCCCTCGCCGTTTTGAGATCATAAAAGCAGCTTGATTCTGCCCTGTCATTCGGCCGTGGCATCGACGGTGGCAAATATTCCGGTACGATATCGGTGGAATAAGATTGCGAACAGAAGCGAGAGTTAACGACGAGAAACGTCCTTCGTCTGGGGTCGTTTGCGTGTCTGCCTCTATTTCCCCGTGTGTGTACGCGAAGGTTTACGTGTGGCGCACGCCGGTGAAGCACGGAAGACTGAATTTGGGCGGGGGCGAAGGGACGGAGCAGATGAAATCGTTTGTTCTAATATCACGGGGCCGACCCCTGAAGCTCGAAGATGGAACTTCGCCCACTGGAAATTGTCTGGGTGACGTTGCAAATGGGTCAGACGATTTCGCACGAGTCTCCTTGTATCTTCGCGAAGACTCACACGTGTTTTCGACGTCGTCGGCGCTGGCTTCTCTCGAAATCCCGGGAGACTAATTTGCAAGGACCCGTTCGACGTTCTTGGCACGGATTCTATCGGCATAGATTTTGCTCGATCTCGTATATTCACGAGTTACGATACGCGTGCTTTTTTCGACGTGCTTTACGAAGACCCTTTCGACTCCATGAAATCTCTTCCTCATTTATTCCCTTAAAATAAGGAAAAGAAATAATAATAGGGATAGTAATAAATGTATAGTTATTACATTGCGTTTAGTGTGTTTCTCAAATCGTTAAACTACTTTTTATAAAGATAAATTAACCATATACTAATGTATATGATAAGCCGTTTATTTTGAAAGTGGCTTAAGTCTATTTCTCAATTATTTTTTACTAACCGTAATAACGTGTACAGGATTAAGTTAGTTATCGTAAACAACATGTTGCTATTCAGTATATTCAAATGATACGATCATTTTAGAAACGTACATTCGACAATATTGTATTGACACCACTTTATAAAAATATAAGACAAATTAGAGAAGCAAAATACAAAGACACGATGGACTTATTACGATATATACCCCCGAAGGACCAAGACTTTTTCAAATTCCGCCCGCATACAGAGAATGTGGATGAGGAGTAAATAGTTATGTAATTTATATAGTTAGATTTCCTGAATTGCATAAACTGTGTTTCTGAAGTGTAATAAAGAAATGTAAAAGAAATGGAATATCGTTTCTTCAATTTGAAGCATTTTAAATCATGTCGAATGGACTCTTTCAAATCTATAACAAATCTAGTTGTTAATTGTGAAAGTAGCCTAACTTTATTTGTGGCAAGAAAACACATACTATCCACATAATAATCGCTATTATTTTAATCGGAATTGTAAACTTAACTGTTTTAGATACACTTAAGCGGTGCAACACATTTATATCCTATGAGTACATTTTTAATTACATCGAAACACAAACTCTGAAATATCTCGATTTGAATATAAATAGACTTAGATCACTCTCAAAATCCCTGCCCGATCGCGGCTCGATTATGATTCCTAAGAGCGCCAAAAATGGTTTACTTCGTGACACTTGGGAATTTCTAAACTCCACCTCTATCTCAAGAGCAATGATAGGACTCCAAAAAAATGAAAGCTTATTCGACGTGTTCTTAGTACAATGGTCAATCCCAGAGTGATAAGGAATATCTCACTCGTGAGGTAAGATGCGCGTATCGTTTCATCGTACGTCTTCGCCGTGGCGAGATTTATTCCCGTTCGCGGACTTATATGCTAAAAACGTAGGTATCAGATTGAGGACGGTGGCCCGAAGCTACTGCCCCGCAGATCCCCCGGCGCAACTTACCGTGATTTTATTCGTTTTTACATATGGCCGGGTGCCGCGATAAGAAAATGCCCGTGATATTTCACGTTTTTATGCGCTTATGCCTTGAGGTGTTGGCCGGCCTTGCGCCCCCTCCGTATAGAAATGTTATACGCCCTGGTCCGTGGCTGATATGCGAAATAAGTAGCCTCGGGCATTAGGAAGGCCGGAGCCTCGTTAACCCGAGCCGGTAATCCTGGGCGACGTCGACGACGTCGACCTTTTCCTACGTGCTCTCCTCGATATCTTCCTGCCTCCCTGCCTGGAGATCGCGAAACCTCGATCTTCTTTATCGAATTACTCCTTGGAGGAATAAAATTCGTCCATGGGAAAGGGAAACGATTTTGCTAAAATGACGTTTAACAGGTGTCCTTAACGCTCTGACTGCGGGCAGGAATACAATGTTGTTCGGTCATCGCATTTAGTGAATAGTTGAATATCGGAGGTTTGAATGATAAGCGCTTGTGTATTGAGTATGTCTGCTAATAAAATAATTCGTTCTTTAAGCTTTATGCGATGAAACTTAATGTGTGGGTTTAATTGGATCTTTATATTAAGGATATCGGGAAAGAATGTCGTTCCTTTCGTTGACCAGTATTGGAGATTAGTTGCGCTTTGACTATTGCCCTTTGAAGACGTGTTCGCGTTATTTTGGTGATTCTATTTGTCAAGAGTGTATTGTGATTTGTAAAAGTAAAATTTTATGTCCCGATATACAATGGATCAATTTTTACCAAGCGAAGAATTATACGAAGTTTTGATACTTTATCATTTTTTGAAAAAGAGACTCAAAAATTGCCACTAAAAACATTTGTGCTGTACTTGGCGATTATTAGGATGTTCACAAATGTAAATGATTAACGAAATTTTTATCGGAAAATTTTGATTTGAAAAACAGCCCTGCAAGACCTCAAAAATTGGACGATGTCATACTGACCGCTGAAATCGAAAGCAATTCAACTTTATCGATTGAAAAAATCTCAAGGTACTCAAGATCCAGTGCTCGAGACGATCTTAAAAGAATCAGGAAGGTGTGAAGAGAGGACAGATGGATAGCACACGACATAAAAAACCATAAAATATAATGTAGATGCTAATTCCATGCATAAAAGCTTTCAATAACATTCCATCCCCGTCCACCGTATAAATTACATAAATGTCTTCGATACTCTCAAAAACGATCGATTACGAATCAGTATCATCGCTCATCAGTCGCGTTATTTATCATCGCGATTTTGAATTCTTATACCTTGCTCGAGATACACGCACGTCTTCCTGCGATTTAAAGTCTTCGATGAAAGGAATGCAAGGATTTGATGAAAGGACAATGTTTGAAATTTGAGTCCGTGGCACGTGCAGGTAGAAAGGATCTTTGTGTACGTGCACGTTAAAGGTCCAAGTGAAAGCCCGGGCGCGTGGTTCGTACATGTAACAAGACGGAGTGCCAGGCGGTTTGAGTGGCTATTGAGATTCTCGGTTCTCGAGCTACCCTGACAGAAGAGCAGTACCTACCAGATATTGGAGGCAATGAGGCGGGCTACTTTTAACAAGACGACCCCGCCCGCTATACTCTCCACTTCACCGAGCCCCATGCCCGATACCAAACGTGCCCGATGTTCTCGTTGTTATGGAATCCTATAAAAATTACGAACACCGCGACGAACCCATTGATCCTGATTCGCTAACGAGGTACAAGATGGGGTTTCTATAAGAGGATCCCCGGATCGTCTTTTCTGCGGGAGAGCCTTTTGGGATTCTTCCTCGTACGTTGCTCTTCCTAAGAATCGTGCCATCAGGGTGCTCCTGAAAGGTGCTCGAGATTTTATTTTAGTCTTGTTGGAATCGGAAATATTCTCGTATACGCAGACACGTATGATGATTAGGAGATTTTGGGCGATGAGTTCGTTACTTCCGTTGGTTGAATTATGAGATAACTGAGCGCCTTACGTTAAAACTCGCGTAAAATGAATTCAGAGGTAATTCGTAATATGGTAACAAACACAAGTTGAATTTTTACTTGTAGAAAATATGGAGTGAAGTATAGATGTATATTTATGTTAATATCGAAAGGGGTATAGCTTATATAGAGAATCGTAAAGGTGTTTCTTTTGAAACTGTTTGAGTACAGTTTTCTTACTTTCTTACGTATATGTCGTGTTTCATATTTTGCTAAATGACACTTTACTGCACGCGGTTTTTTGAACAAATTTGGCAAAGCAGTACCAACATAATCTGAAAAATGCTGATCGATATGCAGAAGAAGAGAAAGTAGGGAAAAAACATCATTGCTCATATTTTTAAGTCCAATATAATTCTACAAGTGCAACTCTTGTAACATGTAATCGAATCTTCATTATAGCGCAACAAATAACTTTAACTGTCTTCAGCGAAACCAGTAGAAGTATACAAATGAAATCTACCTTGGTATATGATTTTAGAACGATCTATGCAAACGTTAAAAAACATACCATTATACGATGTAAACTTCATTTTATTAAAAAAGAAACCGTTTGTAAACGTCAATTCCCTTTCAATGCCATGGCAAATCAATCACACTGAATATCAAAAAAATCTAAGTACACCTTCGTATATCCTCCCAATGACATCGTGCTTAGTCGCACTAGACAATAGCCGCAATCAGGACCGACGAATACCGTCTACACTTGCTGTGAATATCCCTTCTCTGATAGCACTAGTGCGCCGGAATCATCCAGGTATCCTTTGTACCGGTAACTTCCAGGGAATTTTGAGTTGGCGTAAAATAAGGACGATGCGGGGGCAAAATTTGCAAAACAAAGCGACGATTTGTCGAAATTTATCGGGTGTGCCACGCAATTAGGCAAATAAGCAGTCTAACTGGGAATAGGAGCGGTACGGAACGGATGGAAGGGTGTAACGACAAACAGTCTCTTTCTCCGTTTCGCCATCGTTCTCTCGTAGAGAGCAGCGACATTTCATTTCATTTGTTCGTCCCCCGAGTTCAGCGCTCCTCTACTCGCTCTTCCGCGTCGAACAGCCCTCACCACTCCGATTCGAAACACCCTCTAATTTGCTCCTACGAAAGTGTCCCTCTTTTGATTCCGCTCTACCCTATTCCTAGCAATGCCATGCTTTCCACTAATCGCTGATTCACAAGCAGACATTCGTCTCTCCGTAAATAAACAACTAGTTGCTCCTGATAATCTTGTTTCTTTTAAGGTATCGCCGTTGTTATTTTATTATAACGCGACTAACTAAATTTTGGACTTAAACTAAAATCACCATTTTTACTATCGAAAGTTAAATGAGAATAGTATAAGATCCAAAGTCAAAACTTGAGTAAGGAATGAAGTATGAAACCTGAGAACAATAATATAATTCAATAAACCGTGCCTCTACAATCTTTCCGCGCTCTTTCACCTCGCGAGTCTTCCCTCAACGATTGTCTTTTCCATAGCATCTTAACAACGAACGAGAGACCGCTTGCATAAGGGCTATCTCCAGCTCTTATAGAAATAAACAGCGTTCAAATATTCCTTCAGGATATCAAGATATTTTATTTGAATATTTAATCTGACCTGTTAGTATCTCTCATCTAAATAATCTTTCAATACAATGCACGATTTTCAAAATGATCTCGATTATCGGTATATTTTACGTAAAAATTTCCCAAATATGCGTTTGCCAACAATTCACACGTACGCGGGGGTACAATTATAAGGCTACCGCTTGAGGGAACAGGAAGGCTAAAGTCTGTGTGCAGCAATGAAAAACCCGCGCGACACGCTCAATTTGATCGTGGCGATCCTTCGTCGTTTTCCCGGACAATTCGCTCAAAGGACTGCGCGAGTCGGCGTTCGAAGACGCATGCAACGTCGGTCACGAAAGCGGCTTCTTCACGAGGCACGATCGACAGGCGGCGGCAATAAAAGGGCAGACATCGATAATTACCGGTTTTTACGAGCTCGTATAGCTCTCACCGTTTCCCCCACTCCCTTATACACTTGCTATATGGACGAGCAACGACCCCGGCAGCGGGCGACGCCGCACCGGCGGAGACGAAGATTTCAATTCCTGGAATGAAAATTGCCGATCAATTTAGCAATTGACCTGAAATTCCGCCATAATAAAGCACAATCTACGGCCCACATGGAAACGCCAACGGATCGGTGTTTTTAGTTTACCGTGGCGCGTTACATCGCTGCCAAGCTGCCGGACTTGAGACGTATATTATAACGGGTGAATCAAGGCAAAATCTTATCCATTAAGAATACCACGCCTTTTTCTGATGAGCTTTCGATGTCTTTTTCCTAATACGATTCTTTTCCACCTTAACTTTATTAGTTTCTTAATGTTCATTAAATTTATTCATTACCCCTTTTAATTACTTAGACCAGACAACCGTGGAGAAAAATTATTTCCCACGCGCAAATGTCGATTTGGTCGACAGAACTTTAACTCAAGGAGATCGGATGGAGAGACTACTGCGAAGAAAGTATACGGATAAATGCTCGCTGTGATCATTTACTATCACATGTCTTTATCCATGAAGGTTTATTCTTAGAATGAGTCTGCTTTTCGTCGCATAAGGCTATCAGGATTCGTAATGAAAATTTTTGAAAATCTGAAAAACGTAGGGGCAGGTACGATAAGTATTTTATGGTTGGTCATTTATGAAACTTTTATATGTATTATGGATTTTGGAATATTTATGTAATAACAGTCTGGCGTTATTGTTAATTGTGGGGTGGATGTGATTGTGGGTTTTAGTTTTACGCAACAGTGGATGAGATGTCTGAGAATTTTAAGGCATGCGCGCGTATACATGAGATAATTTACTATTTGTCAATACAGTGATTTTTCTATTTACTATCACGACAAAAAATAAGTACATGTTTTGCTATGATCGGAAGAACCACCTGTTGTAAAAACTTTAAATAGGTATAATGTATACGCAAATACAAGAATTACTTTATTAACTATTAAATTTATATCATGAATCTCCATATAGTGTCATATAATTTCGGTGATATCTATACAAACATACGTAAGGGCACAATTAGTACTTTACAATTTGCGTACAATGGTATTATTACTGTGTACCTGTTGATTTGAAACACAGTGAAACCCTGTGCAAAGAAAAGGGATCTTCGTAATCCTCTACTCATACAATCGATTGGCTTGATATTTGAACTTACATAAAGTATTTATTTTCAAGTTTAGTCTAAAATAATGTGTATAAGATCTGCGACAATACAAACTGCTTTCTCGGAAGCAATAAAATGTATACAATAAATTTGTTTTTCACTTATTAAAACAATAAACTCTTAATTTTCTATACGAAAGGAACGTTGATTCATTTTACTTTTCCATAAAATTCCTGACAAAATTCATAACATTTACTCGAAATACTGTTTTTTACTCTGCACGAGCAAAACAACAAAAGAAAAAAAAGTACTTCTGCATCGATGAAACGTAAAATGAAAATCATCTCCTTCAACGTTCGATCAATACGCATATATCACGCTGCGGACTCTACGAAATCGTCCCCTCGGATTGCGAAGGATAATGTCAATCGCGCCGAACGCAAAGCACCAAAAGTCCGCGATGAATGCGGCCGGGGGAATACGGGTACACATTCCTCGCTCCGTTTTCTCGGCCACCTAGTACCTCGGTGTTTCCGGACCGATGAGTAAGATCGCGTGTGTGGAAAGGGCCGAGTAATTAAGTTCTCTCGTCGGTGCCACGCCGTGGTCGTAGGAAAGGCGGGCAGGCAGACGGGCAAAGACGGCTTTATTCCTTCGCCGTGTCATTATTTGCGCATTGGCGCACTGCTATGACCCGCCGCGCGTTCCCGTGAATATTCACGAGGCCATTTTGCCTTGGTCCCTGGATTACCGACCATGCCGTACCGTGGAAAAGTGTTCCCCGATAAAAGATCCACGGCGACGCACCTCCTGCTTGACAATGTGAGATCATCGAGGGCCGCGCTGATGCGCATTCTGCGCACTTGCCGGTTATTCCGCAAAATCGATATTGTGCATGAAGAAAGTTGAAGCCTGGAAGAAATTGATCCTTTTCGTGGACGATTGATGCTTCGACTGGCGATAGGAGAGATATGAATCGTTTATTTTAAAAGAGGTCCAAGTTCATGTATGTTGAAATTGAGATATTTAGGGGCTTGCGTTTTAATGAAATAGAGAATATACGTATAAGATATTAATGTGTTAGATCGTTTAAGTGTAGCTAAGAGAGTTAAATTTACAATTCCTATTAAAGTAATGGCAATGATTGTGTGGATGATATGTGTTTTTGTGTCATAAATAGAGTTAAGTCATTTTCAAAATTAACAACTAGTTTGTAACGTATGTAACAGAAAATATGTGATGGAAAGATATAGGGTATCGATACAGTTTTCATACGGAGACTAATATGATTAAATTTTTATTTATTTCGATTTCAGTATGATTCGCGCTTGTTGTGGAGAAACTTCAACTGCTCTAAGAATAACAAGACTTCTTTTTATATTTTCTAGATGGTTGATTAGGAATCTCCAAATTCAAGGACTAATAACGTTTCTTAGAATTCAGCGATTTCTTAAAACTTCGCATTACCGTTGTTTCAGGTGGTATGATTGATCGTCCAGAAGAAAATTTATCTATCGTACTACTTTATGATTTCATTCATGGAATGTTTTAACCTTCTTTCTCACTATGCTAAAAGAGAAGCGATGACCTCGTTCTTGAGACATGTACTGCATTTATCAGCTACGTGTCTATACGGCCAATCTAGTTTATACTAATCACAACCATCGCATTAAATTCTTTTTTCATCAAGTTTACTATATTCTACATAAGGGAAAGAAATATAATTAACATTACTTGTTCATTAATTATTATACCCGTTCAGACTTTACGAACACTCCGTATATTAATATGGGAATCTTACGTACAACATTAATCGAAATCGCCGAATGATCACATATTAATTGAAAATATATGATAACTATATTATTTTCGAAGAGGTATCCGGAGCTATCAACCACCGCAATGTCTTTCCACGATTGAATGAGAATTTTAAGCAAAATAGCGTGATAAAAGTGCATTAAGTTTCGAATGTAAGCAGCGAGAAATTTCGCTATTTTGATTAACCAAGTGGCATGACTGAGCACGCAACGTTTGAACTTTTACGAATAATCCAACGAGACCGAATAACGGAAGCTTGGAGCAGAGAATCGCTCGTAAAGAAGAAGAACCGAACTAATGTCAGCGCACGGTATCCCATTGCTTTTAGATAATCTAATCAATCTTGGAAAAATTCAAATTTTGCGGAATAACCGAATGTTTATAACAAAGATTTGCCATGGGAAGAGAAGTCTCTCTTGCCTCTCTCTGAACAAAATATTAAGTTGTCCCAAAAGTTTCTTTCGTTTTATAAGAAAATAATGGATGCGCAACATCTCTTCTTTTATATTATTTCATTAAATTATATACATAACTAGAGAACGATTGAAGATAAAGACTACAATATTTTACATATTAGGTTTCATGTCTGTATAAACATTGCCAGATAAAGCAGCTGTGTGCGGATAGATTAATCCATAAATGAATGCAAGCACTTTCAATACTTAATCTATGAAACCATTACAAATATGCTAACGTGCGTAATATAATACAGTGCACAACTAACGACAACAAATTAACCAACTAATAAAACAATTGTCTATTCTCTCCGGTTTATCCATGTCATAAATATGTGTACTGTCGGTTTTTCAAAATTCACCTTAGAATACTAGATCCTAGGTCAAATGATCTTAGCAGTCGGTGCCGAAAATTAGTTAAAGAAAAAGGAAAAACATTCACACACAACCCCCTTAAACACTTCAACGACAGATACTCTGACCAGCAAACAATAACCAATAATACTTCAAGATCCAAAAAAAAATTGATCGCACGCTGTTTACGTTCCTCATTATCCAATCAGGATCCGATATAAACGATTCCTGCGCGAACGATTCTCGAGGTTTCCAAAGCTGCGGCCGATGACGAATTCAGCATCTGGCCTGTACGTTTACGGCTCGTAATGCGCTTCTTGCGCCGAGTGACCGGCGCGAAACATCAAACGTCACGGTGCGCCGAGGGCGGGGGAGGGAGCAGCTCGCGAAAGAGGAGAAACGAGACGGGCGCGACGGGAGGGGAGGGAGAAAAAAGGGTTCGAAAGAAAGGCAGGCGGCCGAGCGGGGAGGGCGCGAGGTGCGAGAGAGGCCGGAGGGGAAGAGGGCCGAAAGGTTTTCAGCCTCAAGTCGGTCGCTTTGTGGGCGCACATAATCGTAAGATCGTGCGCGCTTTTTTCGCGGCCACGTAAGAAAAACTTAAATTGATGCGAGTGGTCCGCGAGGAGGGAGAGGTCGAGCCGCGTAGCGCGGAAGGGCGTAGAAAGACGGGGAGCGATCCGAGGCCGGAGAGAAGAGCGATAATTAGTCACGCAGATTCCCAGCGGGAACCCTTGAATGCACTTGCCCTGATCTGCATCGATGATGCTCCGTGCCGAGCGCGTGCTCCAAAATTTACCCACTCGCTTTGAGTGGCGTTTCAAAATTCGCCGCCTCCGTATCTTCCCTCCTAGGCTTTTAAGACTTATCGATGTCTGGTAGCGCCGTTACAAGATTCGACGCGGCTTCGATTACGCGCCGCCTTTCGTTTTACCTGTGTCAAGGAGTTCGATCGTCCGTACCAATGAAAAGTCTGCTTTCGCGTTATTTCAAAACTATCCATCGCTCCATGTTTCTCTCACAAGTCGTATTAAACAATTTATTTCTATCAACGCAAAGTTTCAATTTTGCCTTGCTTTTATACATACTATTACAGCATTCGTGAAAGCAGCGAACGGATCAAGGATTCATACACCTTTCTCTATTATCAGAGAATATCAAGACGATAAACAACGGTTTAGCATAAGATCTTTGCAGCGGCTCAAGGGAAATTCCTGGCAACCTACGCAACAGGTAGACGCCCGACGGTACGAAGTATGATTCCATTGATGATCCAGAAATCATTAAAACCGTTTGGTAAAATGAATTACGACCAGTATATGTTAGCACGCCGCACAAACCGCGGTAACGTTAAGCTTCTCGGCATCGTGGGACGATAAGAACGCGAAAAAAGGGGCAAAATTGCGTGAAGAGCCGGGCGATAAATCACGAGGGCCGGGCCTTCGTTTGCGGAGTTCTGTGAAAATCTATTATTCCTCGTACGACAGCCTTAATGAGGCAAAAACCAACTCCGCAGTCATCGGCACAGCTGCATCTGGACCGGCGGCGGCCCGGCTCGGTGGCTTATTGAATTAGACGGGACGAACGAGACTGGTATAGCAACCGTATGTGTGTACGCGCCGCTGTCGGGACGGAGAAAAGAGTATATCGTGTCGTTCGAAACGGTTATGGCGTTATTTGTGACGGGAGAATATGGCGTTAATCGCTGGCCACCTCGTTTTTTATCCCTGCCACATGTTTGTATCATTGAACATTTGTCGCGGTGACTTGCAATGAACGGCTCGTACGAAGTGGACGATTCGTGGAAGCTGCGTGTGTACAAGGTACATGGTGTGTATGCAAATACGCAGATCTTCGAAAATTGACAGTACGTTTTTGATTATGTGACTTCAATTTTTTATAAGTCTATAAAGATGATAATATAGGATAATTGGGATCACTATTCTCAAAAGTAGAGGATGTACTTATTGTCTGTATGAAAGTTATTGACTATGTTCGATCTCGGTATAATTATTGGTGTTGAAATACGCATAATGATTTTAACTTGATCTTAATGTTCTCCAATACACTGAGGAATTTTTAATTATAATAAAAATTGTATAAACACGTTGCAAATGTTAATAATTTTTATAAGTACCACTCGTTTATAATCATAGAATTTGGATGGAGAGATAGAGGAATAAGTAACGCAACCGATTATATCTTTTACATCGAGATTTATATTTATATAGATTTTATACATTTTTTACTATCAGTTTTTTCTTGCGTCATCTTCTTAAATATCAATAACAATTTTTCTGAGCAGATGAATGGAGAGATTCTACATAGAATCAGTGAGATAAAAGGTGGGATTAGCATAAATCGTTAAGTAACCTTAGCACTCGATGTCGAAAATCGAGAAAGCTAACGAGCTGTTGCGACCGACGGGCCGGCAGATTTGTTTTGTGTCATTTGCCAGGTGACTCGCGTTAGATTGCGTCGAGAGGTTATCATTGGCAGCCTGCCCGATGTATGCACACGCGTATGGGGTGAAAAAGCGTCGAACAAGGGTTGCACAGCATCCGGCGACAACTAGACGCGATGAAGGGGAGACATTTGTTTATTCAATTTCGGTCATTGATATCCATGGTTATTTGAAAACTCTTTTGCTGCTTACAATAAATCCTTAATCGTTTGCCCCACCAAAAATTGTTATTAGAACGGGTTAAAAGATTGTTATTACACGGTCTTAAGAACAGCTCTTAGAAATATGAAAACCAACCGATAGGAAGTACGACTGCTTTCTTATCATACCAAACTTCCACTGTACAATTCGATATTCATAAGTAACTGTTCATGATTGTATCTAAAATGGCAATATTGCTAAATATTTTCAGTCCTTGGTATATGTAGAGTACACAAAGTGTTTTGTATCGAAAAGGATACGACCATCTACCAAAATAAAATATCCCGAAAGAATCTTCACAGAGAGTTAAACAACGCCCAGTTCCATCTCTTATATACAACATGCAATAGTGGCAAAAATCAAATACTAAGTGAAGCAACAGATCATACCTCCTTTCAACTGACTTCATCGTCGGTCCAGCATATAAAAAAAATGCACAAATTCGTCGCATTCCTTCGCAATACTCAAGACGGAAAGCATCATTTGAAAAAAAAGCAGCCTATCAAATTAGATAAGACATTATATTTCACTTCAACCGCTCCCACGTAAGGTTGAATGCATCAGAAAACCGTTAAGAATTCACCCTCTCTCTTGTAATATTTAACAAGACTGCAGGCATTAATCGCGAATCGTATCGCTTTAGAATCCAGGAAATATTCCGTTTCGACCGATGCTGCGTGGGGCTCGACTCGTCAGAGGACCGGAAAGGGTTAACGGCCACCCCCCATCTCCCCCCTTCAAAATATTCTACAAGAGCGACGTGGTGGGCCGCTGCGTTGTTTACACGCTGTCGTGTATCCAGCCCGTGGCTTCTGCTATCGACAGCTTCACGCTGGCACGCATTCTCGAAATGAGTTATTTCGTCCACGTCGACGCGATGCCCACCGACGGGCGGGGCGCAAAAAAACGGCGGAAAACAAAGAGGAGGAGGAGGGAAGAGGGAACGAAATATCGGGGCGCTCTTGCCGAAGGAAAATATTGTCGCTGACACCACGAAACCCTCCTCCGCGAGTTGGCCTCTCCCTCCCTCTCTGAGGAGGGCGCGCGCCGAGGGTCGAAATACCGGCGTTATTACGGCGGCTGAAACGACTACGAATCGCATGCCCGACAATCGCGCTGACTGGATAATGTATCGCGCGAATTGCCACTCCGCAATGGATTTCGACTGCATTGTAGACCCGGTGGGCGTACATAATAATTGTACGACGCGTGAGTCGCGGGCGTCATTTGCGCTCGGATAAGGTAATTACGTTTTAAAACGCAACCCTGATTTCCCGGGACGCGAGTAACCTTTCTTGGGAAGTCTGGATTTGCTTTATAGGGAGGACGCTGTGGTATTCGTTCCATTGTCGGTTTATTCTACGGCGCCTGGATCGTTTCGAATGCTGTTGCTGCAAAGGATTATTGTACTGGATGTGTGACGAGTAATTTATATGTGTGCGTGCGTGACGATTCGAGCAGGTACATATTTGTGCATGAACGATTATTTGAACAGAATCGATAACTATTCGTAAGGTTATTGCTATACAAATGTCCTGTGGAAAAAGTCGCTGGACGATTAACCGTGAGGTATTTGTATCCTTGGTTTACATGATAAGTGTTATTGTGGATGAGACGCCACCGTGTATCGATTGCTCCTCATCATTTTTATATAGTTTAAACTTCTTAAAGAAGTGATTTATTATATGTATATCGTTTCTTGTTGTTGCATACGCTTTAAATAATATTCTCTTATCGTATATACAAGCGAATCGAATTACATAAGAATTTTTATTCGATAAACCCTACTTACGCTTTTCTTACACACGTAAGTATCCACAAGCTCGTCTGCCCTTTTAATGCAATAATACAAATCAACCAACCAAATCCGTCCAACGAGCCTTCATTCAAAACGCACGTCTGGCAGGCGAAATGATTTCGAGACAATTCTGTACCACGACTCCTCGTCATCGCGCGACTACTCCAGCGCAATTACTCTCAATGATCAAAGACGGGGCGGAAATTTTTCAACGGTATACCTTCGCGAAATATAATACAGGGGCGTCGGGACGAGCAAGGGATAAGCTCAGCGCTGATAAACTCCACGTACCCGCGGTGGCCCGCGAAACGACCTTAATTAAAAATAGAGTCTGCCGGGAAATTTTGTCGAAATAACATTGAAAGGGAGTGGCCGGCACGATGCCCATTCGGCGGCCTCGCACTCGTCTTTTTTCTTTCTGCGCGAGCGGGGAACAACTTTCGGCCGAAACGCTGGCCCAAAAGGACGATCGCCAGTATTCACGTTCATTACTTATATTTTTCTGTCTTATGCGCCTCGTTAAACGCGACGTCCTCAATACGAAAACGGGAACGTCGGCCTGGCCGCGCGGTCCGGATTTTCATATTTCACTTCAATCTCCACTTCAGCCGCTCAACACACATCCCCGGGAAAGGTCGGACACTCGTGCGGAATTCATAGGGCCGGACGATGGGGCGGAGGGAATTTACATCTGCCGCTAGAGCACTGGATGCCTCTTGTACGCCGAAATTATTTAGTAGTAATTACTACCACTGCCGCCTAATGATGCGTCCGCCTAATGACAGGATTTTCAAAATATTCGCCGGAGGTAACGCGCAATCGTGAATTATAAATACATAGGAATAAACGCTGACCAGTGGGGTAGAAGGTCTGCGTACATTTTTTTTTCCGAGCGAGCCAAAAAGCGCTGTACATTTTGCGTAATTTTTTTCATTTCCAATGGGCGGCGCGCTTTGAGATTATGCGAAACAAATTTTTAAAACACTCATGGCTGTAGGCGCTCCGATACCAATGTTGTGTTTTAGCATGGGAAGGGGTTTGCACGTGCTATTGACAATTTAGCCTTTTTTACATTGTGTTATACATGCTAGAAGCATCCGCGAGTACTGCCGTTTTGTACAGTGAGCTTTACTGTGGAAATAGAGAATAATAGTCTCATAATTTCTGTAATAATATTGGACTTCAGTATCTGCTACAGACGTCTCTTGGAGTTTCTTTAATGCTTACGATTAATACTATATATGCTTATATATTATAATCGTGGCTTGTAAAGTGCGCTTTAAATGCAGAGAAGGAAAGAATTCGGAAACATATTTTATTCAATCTTTGACGAGTCACTGTTAAAATGTAAATTGGAAATCATCGGCACAAGTTATATTTTTGAATCATTTTTCGTTTATCTTAAATTATCTGTCGCTAGTATTTATTTTTTTCCACACAAGTTTTAATGTACGTGCAGTTTTTACAAAGTAACGCAAACGCTAAAGCTAATTTAAAATATCTACGCAAAGAAACTCTAATTTGCTTTAAACGTCAGAATTTCCAGAGATTCTAGTTTAACTTAGAATTGCAACATTATTTGTCAGGTTTATATTTAGCTACCCTATTTCTTCCGACATCTTTATACCCACTTTTGAACTTTTTACCGCATGGCGTTATTTTTACAAACTTTAACCAGGAAGTCTAATCACATAATTACTCCTTTTGTCTATTATAATTCTAAGAATATAATTTCTGCATTAAATCCCCCATACTAATACTCATTGATACATCATGTATTTGATTTCTTTAAACGATGCATTAAAATTTCACAGAAGATTACGGCAAAAAATTATAGTAAATTCTTCAGAACATTGCAATACTCAGCTCCTTACATTCCCTTGCCATTTGTTATTCAAAGCCGCAACCGGATGCTTTTCGGCAATAATACGTTTACGCGATTTTACAGAATATACGATTAACCAAAGAGATTTTTATCCTTCGTGTAAAGGGTTTACGCGAAACGTTTGTAATTCCTGACGATAGATCTATTACACCGAATAACGAACGATGATTGCGAAGCGAAACGAACGAAGGGCAATCGACTAGCGGGTAGAGGTCGGGCGACATGCTCGCTTACAAAGTTACATATTCGCACTATGGTACGTGCACATAAACGTACATATATGCGTGCCGGCGCTGACGATCCGTCAGTGGCGCCATAACGTATAAGCGAAGCGATGATAACATCAGCGGTACTTATAATGCAAATTAGCTGGTGACACTCGACTCGGTAACAGAGTAATGTAATGTGCGAATAAATAGCAACAACTGGCCTGGCGCATCGCGCTGTCAAATGCGCCCTGAACTCTCATAAAGCACCGTTGGTTGCACGGTTTGCCGGCGTGGGCGTGAGTTGTAGGTTTGCTTCTGATGGAAATATTGACTATTACGCGCGACCGGGAATGTGTATCATTGAATTGCCCCCGCCATAAATATGCCGAAATTCTGCCGGCAGCATTTCATACTTTTGATTTATCCCCGCGCGAGCGGGCCACGGTTACACACGACCTACCCCCACTTTCCACCCTTGATGTCAGTCTCGTCGTCGTTCCAGGTCCTTAAGTACACCCCTGTCGATGACAGTAACGCTGGAGCACCCGCGTGTTACGATGGATTTTCGCTCCCTGTTTGGAAGCCTTCGATGCAAATGCTTGCGATTCATCCAGGTGACGACGCGATCGTCTAAGGGTTCTACGTGGTAATGCAAGTTGTGTCCGCGTCTCGAGAGCAAGTTGCGTCGTCGTTCACAAGCGTAATTTATGTTACTGTTAATATTCAATTAGATCGTAGATCGATCTTTTTTGGATATAGAAAGCGATGAACGAAGCAGTACTTATGTGGGTAGTAAAAATTGCTACTCAGTCGTTTAAAAATTCTGGTTACGAGCATCATTCGTGAATAATAGATCATCTTGATAAAAGTCAATTGACACTTTGTTACAAAATTAAGCCTGAATTAATTTACCGAACATTTTATTTATTGGGCATTGAATACAAAATGCAATATTTAAAACAAAAACAATTCTTTTATCGTTAATTGGAAAACTCGAAAATGTCAGCAGTGACCACGAAACATGGGATACTTGAACAACGATTAAACTTGCACGTTCTACTTTAACTTATAATAACAGTTCCTGTGAAAGATCGAGCAAACATCACTAACGACCCTAATAAATCAATACATCACGTTGAAAGAGCCACGAGGTTATTCAGGAAAACAATTCGTATCCTTCACGCGGTAATTATCACCTGTATCCTTTTGCGGTATACAGTTAGCATTTGTCCAAGAGCCTCGCGAGACAGCGAGTCGTCATCAGCGGCATGACGCGACAGAAAATGATCCGGCGCTTCACGGTCGTACGATCGTGACAAATTAATCCGTTTCCAATTAGACGGGCTTCTATGAGCGGCGCGCTTTCAGATTACGTTTAATGGGCTGAATGGGTATGCCCAAAACGTTAAGCCCGGCTCCATAGGGTGTGCGTACGGGCCGAAGGTGTGTTAAGTCAGCAGAGTGGCTCGGCGCAAAAAGCCGGGCGTTCGGATATATTCCGTAACCGTTGACTCGAGAGCATTACTAATTCAGCGGGTGGCATAAATGATACGTTCAATCCCATGCCTGAATTAATAAACACAAATAAAGAGCCTGGGCCGTACCGACTGCCAGCTCGTACTGACTAATGACGTATTTACCGCTTCGAGTTGCGGTAGGAGTCAGGGTCGAGTCGTGTCGGCCGTGTGTATACTGGTTCATTAAAATTTACCTTATAAGCCGGCAACGTTGACGCTTTCAACGTGAACATAATGAAGCAATGTTTCAATAGAGGAATCGCAAACGCCCTCACCCGCTGCCTCTTCCTTATGCATCCTTGCCACTGCCGGCATCTCGGCCACCCCGTTTTAAATACTTGCTGATCCCGTCCGCATCGACGTAAGGAAGGGACTGCGGAGTGATACGTCATCCGTGCTGAGCTCATTCCGCTGGGGAATTTACTGTCGATCTCCGTGTCGAATTAACTATACAACCTTTCTCGATGATTTTCACTTACACTGCAGAAGTTGTTCATATTATTTTTTAATAGGGCATTGTGAGGATTAAGATTCTTTGGATATTTAAGACAACTCGCGAATATGATCTTAATGGGATATCAGTTTTTAGACGTAATCATCTTTCTGTCTGCTTATGATGGAGTTAAAATTTGAGTCGTCAGAACGACATTACGCGTGGGAATGTCAATCATTTTTCTCCGCTTGGTGCGCGGGCCAATAATTACGGTTTATTCAAATTTAGGAGTAACTGAAATAGAAAATCTGGAATATAAGATGGTGAATTAAGCCACGTAGAAAAAATTGGACACTGGGTTATCTGGACCGGGACTCGAATTCTTTGGGGATTAGTTTAGAAGAGGGTCGGAGAAAAATGAAGTGCAGAGTTTATAGCAAATGTTGGATACTAAATGAAGTAGAATATTTGTCGCGATATTTATTATTTTGAACAAAATTTCGAACACGATTGATGTTTATTAGTGACGAGTGTATAAAAAATAATATTTAAGATCTTATGTCGTATTGTGCAAGAAGAGATATGCGCCATTTTCGACTTAGCTTAGGTTTATGCGGGTGAGTATGCGAGTTTGCAAATTTCCTTTTCGATGAATTAGCGAGGTATCGATAGCACCGGGTGCGACGTTATTAATAGAGCGACATGTGTTGCAGGAGGCTGTGTCATATCGATACTCATGTCCAATTGTGCATAAATTATCGGTACTCTGTGCCTGGCAATAACGCGGATATTGATGCCATTATCAATAATTTCCTTACGGGTACCGGATTGATACGCGCAGTGTTTGCAGGCATTCAATTTTCACGGTCTGTTGAATTTGTGGCATTCTATGTGTTTACTATACACAATGAAGAGGATTGTATAACGGGGAATTATATTAATGCGATATGCAATAACACTGCGTCTAATATGATGCAGAATGTCTATAACAATCCAAATACAATCAACACATCAAAGCATGTACAAATATTACTAAACCATAAATGCTTCTCGTAAGGAATAAATTAAATATATGTTACGAGTACTATCGTACAGCGCAAAATAAATAAGAAAGCAATACTCGAAAAAAAGAAATACTCTCTAATTATTTTAAACATTATAACAGTGTTCTGCTTAACGTTACAAATATTTCACATTGACTCATTTCGCCAAATGTCACCCCTCTACCTATTGAGCAATCAGCACAGCTGGGTAATCAATAATCGAATAACGCTTGCTTTCCATCATGTCATTTATTGGTAAGGGGTTTCACACATCCTTGGTATCAGTTCTGTACTAGTTATAGAGTGCATCAGGTTCTTCAATAAGTTCGTGGAACGGAAATCAAAAAACGATCTTATAGTCGTCAAAATGACTTTAAAAGTTAAAGACATTAAACTACAGTTTAAGACTTTAAACTAAAAACTTAAACTAGAAGTTAAAGACTTTCAACGCTAAACAGCGCGCCAAATGTTGCTGACAATTTCATATTCGAATATATGTTTGTTGCACGCAGCACCCACTCTGCACACAGCTTTTTGAAACCCAAAACACTATCCAAAATATTCCAAAAAATATTGAAATTTGGTTAAGTTTCTTCCGAAACATGAAATACTAAAACGACCTCGAAGCTCTAATTCTGTTGACTGTTGACGAGCATACGGCGCTCCGTGAACTTAACGAACAATCCAGAACAACGTTCTCCTCCTTACGTTACGGACGTCACAAATGCCGCGTAACGGCTGCCAATTTCGCGTGAAAATTGTCGCACCTGCAGCCGTTTCGTAATTAATACAGTCGGCCGGCCAGGTAATCGGTAACGATAAAGTTTCGACGGCCCATAAGGATGCGTTCAAACATGATCCAGCCGAAGAGCGGCTGTGTCGCGTTGCATCCGTGGACAAGGTGCGGGAAGAGGGAGGCAGGGTCGATCGTACGCTGGAGCCGATGGCGTTGTCCATGCTGATGGTGGCGGCGGTGGTGGTGCGGTAAAATTTATACCGGATGCCAGCCACCTAATAACGTTATTGCGTTGTATAAACTCCAAGCCGCGAGCACAGTGGAGCACATTAAAACCGCCGCCCATAGAACCGAGTATAAATAATACACCCGGGGTCATTTCCGATGCCGTATTTAGTTTATTAGCGCGACCTGGAATTTTTCAGGCGGCCTGCTACTAAACCCGCTGAATTACAGGATACAGTTTAGTGCGAATCGAGCGCTCGTATTCCCACACCCGGAAGCCGGTGGCTTTATGGTGGTGTCAAAAATTGCCGCCGACCCTCTGGCATGGGCGGAACTTGGTACACGCCGAAATTCGACGGCGGGCTTATGCGTTTTTATGTCGATGTCCTGCCGGCCGAAAATGTGGATATCTGCCTTGGCAAGCGGTATGAAGATCGGTTAGAAGCGTTTACTTCGCACGAATTGTACGATGTGCGGACGGCAGAGGTAGAATTGAGTTTGGCACGTTTTAACCGTCCGCACTTGTAACGATTTCTGCACATCGGCCGATTGATTATACGTATACCACTCGTTCATGAACGTGGAGCATAAAGAAGAATTGCTTGCGAATGTTGAGTTTTATACAATGCTTTAGATGTGTTCAATTCTCGTGATTATCTGAAAGTACTTAAAACATATACTTGAATAGAGTATAATGATATAACTGAGAATTAATATGTACATTGAAAAATATATAGAGATACAAAGATAAACATACTTTACAGAAAAATAAATGCTTGTGGAGAAAAAGGTGGTTGAGCAAAATTCTGTTATTTTTGCATTAAAAGTAATTTCCAATTTTGTAGAGTAGGAGAATAAACATAGCTGAAAGCGCGTGTTATAAGTAGGATACAAGTTCGTTTTAGAGAAGATGTACAATAAAAATGTCGTACTAGCGTAGCTGTAATTCTTATTTATCGTTAATGTATAATATAATTAACTTTTATATAATCCTCACGTATTACAAAATCTATTTAATACTCATTGAGTACGCATTTATATGCTAGCCTCTTATAATCTTTGACCATCCACTTATCATTTTATATGTTTTTAATCTGTGCCTAATTATTAGTATAAGTATTCTCAAGAGTACAGAGTCCAAAACTATTTCATGATTTCCATGTACTAATGTTCCATGATTGTACCAGTTTCCAGAAGTTCCGAACGCAGGTCGACGATCTTTTATCAATTTCGTATCCACTTTGTTTAGACTCTCTAATATGGATACATAATCAAGATTTTGCATCGTGGGCAAGCGCTGCGAGGTACTTGTCCTGCGTGGCAAGCAGGGTAATCCGCTCTCAAAAGTTACCTTAGTGTAGCTAGTGAACGTTGTATATGGCTCAGTACCACGAGGTTGCTTGCAGTTCTGATCGCTGTGTTCTCTTGCGTCTAGACACTCGGTTTTCGATAGGAATTGCAATGCAGCGCATCATGAAAGCCCACGTTTTCGAATTCAATCGTCTGTCGGCGTTTGACCCCGGATATCGTCCATTTAGTTTGAGATTCGAGTAAAAAAAACCTCCGGGCGGATTGTCGAAAACTGTTTGTCGGTCTTTTCTTTCGAGTTGAGTCTCAACAGTAATCGCTCTTGATCAGAGTCGGTATTAATTTGATTCGTTAACTGGAGAAATGTGCAAGACTGTTTTTCAGACGCGGTAATTATCTTGTGATGAGACTAAACTGCTTTATCTGCTTGCGATCAGACGTAACAATTAGATCGTGGGAAATAACGAGCAAATTGGCTGCAAAAGATTAAATGTATTGAGTAGCAGGTACTTTGATCAAAGATACTTAAGAAAGTATCCAAAGAAAAAAGTAGTTAATGTATACGAAGTCAAGTTTTAATGGCTATATTATACGTTCCTCAAAACGTATAAAAACGTGAGAAATTTGATGAACAAATCGTTAATACTAATTGTAAAGTAATAAATTTCTCCGGACACGTTGCTGAATTGTAAATAATCAAAATTCACATCAAGCTATACAACTCGGAAGCGACTAAATTAATAACCATTTTCGTTGATTTTCTATTTAAATATTTAATAATCTCTTGATTATTCATTTTTCTATTTGTTATGAACTACATCACTTTAGTATAGTATAATAACAGTTAGCACGCAAAGTATTTTTCGTCAATGCCATTAATTTACGTTACATATATTATAGATTTTACTAATGTTACACAATTTACTATAATTACAAACCAAAATACTCTTGAGTCATACATTCTTGGACGATTACAAGTAGTTTTCCGTGTACCCACAAAACCATTTATTGTACACTTTAAAATATATCCACAAGCATTTATCAAACATCAAAAGTTTTAATGTGTTTTATTATACACAGTAACAAATTTGAAAACATTAACGAGAGTGTGTTTCATTCAGAAAAGAAGATTCTGATTATGGTTAACTCAAAGATCAGAAAACTTTATTTTAGGACATATATGCACTGTTGGCAGCGAATAGCAAAATTCTGGGAAAAAAGGCACACGTAGTCGGATCTGTGATTAACATGAATGCAGCGACGCATCGGCAACGCTACGCTGCTGTTGTCTCTTTTTTTTAAATACCAGCATACAATACGTACCACAATATTTTTTTTTATTCGTCTCTGTGATTTTATAGTATTGATTGTAATCTAAAGAAATTGTGGAGATATTAATCAAAAATAGAAATAAAGTGAAACCGTATTTTAAATATTTTAAGTCGTATAAGAACATACCGGTACTCTGACAGAGGAACATCCGTGAATATTGAGCAAACATTGTTTGATTTCAGGTTTGTTTTGCAATAGGGTTACATCGTGTAAGCACGATCTCGTGTAAACATGACATATCGAGACGAGCCACTCGAACTGACCACGAAGGGCCGGTCGTTTTCTTAAGCCAAGGGAGAGGCCTTTCGTTTGTGCTAGGTTAGAGAGCCACTCGACATTGATTTATCCCGACTCCTTACTTCGACGCGTTCATTCGCCGATATTATCTGCCGCGAACGCGCTTGGTTGGGCGGAATATCTAAAAATCGTCACTGCATGTTTCATCTTATATAAAGAATGGACAATTATTGATATTAGTCCATGTTACAAAAAATATATTGTATTTCTCTAGATTTTAGATTTTAACAAGCTCCTCTAACATCACTATTTCTTCATATTTTTATTCTTATCCTCAATGACAATAAATTTATGGAAGAACACACAGTGTGTTGAGACATTTATTAAAATAAAATGCATATAATTGCAATATATAACACAACTTTGCAACTCGTTTATTAGGTTATCATAAAAGTGTATTCCGCTACCTACACGCAGCTGTTTTATCTTATTTAGCAATGTTTATACAAAAATGAAACCTAATCTGCCAAACATCGTAGGCTTTATCTTTAGTCGTCCTTTAGCTCTATACATAATTCAATAAAATCGTATAGAATCAAAAAAATGTTTTGCATCTATTATCTCCTGATAAAAGTAACGAAACTTTTAGGACAGCATAATACTTAAAGTCCTTTTCTTCAGCATATACGAGATCGCCAGCTAATTTTCATTCATCCTAAATTAAATATCAGTACAACGTTTGTACAAAGATAAGTAATTATACGCGATAAAAGTTCGTACTCGTACTTCCCTGTGCGTTTTAAATCCATCGTGAAAATACTTGCGCAGAAGGGAGGAATCGATTATAAAAAGGGTCCACGGACAAACATTTCAAAAGAGTTTTCCTTCAGGAATTCCGTAGAACCACTTTTAGAAGAAGGTAACATCTGTATTACAGAAGTTTATATTCATTTGGGGTGGTCACCCCACGGCAGTGAAAGTGGTCTGTGCGGTCCCAGTGGCCTCGAGTCGACAAGGACCTTCAATTTACCAGACTGGCGCCAGGACGCCTTGCGTCTGTTTGTGGGATGAAGTGTCTGCTCGGCTTTTCCTGCCTAAATCCGTTCAGAAGTGTCCGACCTGCAGGCCTCGGCTACCGTATCCCCGGCATGGGAACACTCAAAGGGCTCTCGATCCATCGACGCCGTCGAATCTATCGTCCGACTTGCAAGTCAGCCAGACACCCACTGTGTTTTCTTTCGAAGAAGAGCTCCCAGGGATGGGAGTTTATTTACTCGAATTATACCTCCTGCCGGCTTTACGATCGTCTACCGTGACACGTTTCGTACCGACCGGATCGGTTAATAGTGAGTTTGTTATGACAGAGAACGGAAACGAAGCTGTATTCGTACCGACGTTTGTACTGGCTTCAAAAACTTCTGTAGATAATCCCTTTTATTCAATAGTTGTCGATGATATTCGTAGGTTTCGTGGTCTATGTTGAGACATAGACGTGCACAATCTTAGGTTGGATTTAAACTTCTTGTCGAGCATGTGTGTGATTTTGTTTTGTAATTTACGGGAATGTTGAGAGTGAGTTGGAAGATAATTGTAGATAAAAATAAGTCACATAGAGAAATAGAAAATTTGTAAATGAAAGCAGGTCGACTTAGAATACAAAATGTGGAAATATCTTTAAAAAGTTCTCTTACAGAGGAAAAGTTGTTTAAAGAAAGGACATCGGACGTTTCGTCGTTTTATACCTCATACTCCAAATATCCTAACGAAAGTGAATTTAAGAGTTTTTACATATATTCTTAGGCAGGCAACTGTATCTTATTCGGCACAACAGTTTGCTATTTTAAGTTATAATTTAGGGAAATTATCTAACACAAGCTACAAAATCTAAAATAACCGAACAACGACAACGTGTCTTGAAATATCAATACTCTGTAACAACTCACAGTAACTTCAAAATAATATCCCATTTACATGCTTTATTCTAAGTCAACTATCGTTTTCTTCTCCTTTTATAGATCAACGTGATTTAAACCATCATTCTACGATCGATAAAAGATTTACCGTGTGTACACAACCATTACATTTCCTTCCCTTTAATACCTGTGTCAACCCAAGAAACGGATATCGCAAAATACGCGCAATACGTCAAAGCCTAAAAAAAAGCTCAGCAATCGAAAGTTAATCTCTCGCCATACATCATTGAATATTAATTGCCTTTCTCACATGTGCACCGTGATGCGCATCAGGTTCTTCGAAAAACCATAAAATACTTTTCTCAACCTAACTCCACATTCTCCAGAAAAAAAAAAGAAAACGAGAATGGATTTTTTTCCACGACCAAGGGAAAAGTCACGAAGAAGATACTAGTGCAAAGCAAGCGCGGTTCATTTTGGAGCAACGTAGGAGGAAGCGCGTGGCACTCTCGCAATGCGCGGACAATGCCACGGCTCGTCGGCGCGCTGGGCAGAGAGATACAATGGCAGTCAATAATGCGTGTGATTTGTGCAATAGGCGCCTATTGCACGTGCAGCCGGCGCCGCGCAATTCGACGCCGTGAAATCGTTCCGCCTCGAAACATCACCGACGCGCATATGTGCCCGCTGCGATATCCGGGCCGAGTTGCACCCAGCGCATCCATGTTACGTGCATTTGTGCTCGTCATTACGCGCGCTGCCCCCCTCGCCCCCTCGATGTACATATCGCTTGGTATCACCATCTTCGTTGGTCCTACTTACGGAAATTCTGCGCTGGGTTCATTTAACCCGTTTTGTGCCCCATATCGATGGTCTGATCGATGTATCATTTGTTTTCGCGCTAATTTCATAATGGACGATACTAAATTCCTGCTGATTTATATTAAATGGGCAAATTACCACGTTTTTGTTATTTCGGTTGGATTATGGATATTCGTAAGATCAGCTTGTTAGGATGCAGGCAAGCGTGTTGAACTATCGCGTACACCTTGAGTCTATTGCTTTATATAATTCGAAGAAAAGTGTTATACGTGTTTTGATTGGTGTAATTTATTTATGTATTATTTGTACTTGAATGTTAATAGCAATGCTGAAATATATTATGAATAGTTGAATATTTGAAAAGATCGATTCTTTGGTATTTTTTTGCTTTGGATAAGACGAGTGTATTAAAATGATGGCTATATATTGTATAGACGATTATATTATTATTTTGCATTGAATCTAGTGATATAAATCTGTCGTATATTTCTATGTTTTTTAACGTTAACACTTATTACTCTCTGATCCACGCTACTTTTCCTTACAGTGTCGTCTACATTCTTTCCGCTCTTACTTACTACTTAGCTTATAAAATACGTTGTTCCCTATTAAATATTATATTTCCCTTTGATAATCGTTTATCACATCGCACACGCTTGCCATTATTAGCATCCGTACCGGGGCGCAGCATGCGGTATGCGAAAAGTCATTTTGTCCGAAAGATTCACACGTGAAATGCAGCTGAAAGTGAAATGTCCGAGATTATTTCTCTGCGCAAAATGTACCGCTTCCCCGTAGACGAAGTCCTGCTACATTCGTTACAGCTATTTCTGCTAATTGATACATCAGAATTTACAGCGCATCTCCTTAGGTTCCGTACGGCCGGTTCGTCATAGCTATTCCACGTTGTTCCTTCGTCCCTTACCAAGAAGCGCACATTCGTAAACACACTTCGGGCTGAATTACGATCGAAATGACGATAGGATTTACCGTGGACCGGCCACTTAACGACGGGTACTAATGCACGTAAAATTGGCCATCGCGGTAGCAAAGTTTACTACATCGCTATTTATAAGTATTACAGCTCGTATACCACGTCTATATTCCGACGCTTCTCTTTTCTGGACGTACTTACTATGTGCTTTCTGCTCACGTTACGATCGAGATATCGCCGGTAACCGTCGATGAAAGTGGCTATACGCCTTCCGGCGCACAAGTAACGGCGGGTGCGAATACGCGTAAAATCAACCATCGTAACGATAAAGTCCTCGGCGCTTTGGTCCGTGTCCATCGCTTTCGATGACTCGTTGCTATTCTAAGTTGTCTTTTCCAAGTGCCCGCATTTCGCTCTAATGCGAGTAAAGTACAACTGGCCCTGTAAATGCTCGCTTATTTATCGAGGTTGAACTTTTGGCTGAGCAGGGTAAAGGAAATATTCGATAAAATTAGACTTAAATGGTAGTTAACCCTTTCCGGCCCAATGATGCCATCTGGTGTCATCCGTGTAATCTGCTTTTACTGATCAAGTACCTCTCGTTTGTTTTTCTTCCAAGTTTAATTTTCATACTAAAAATAATTGTTTGGACTGGAAAGGGTTAAATAAAGCGGTTTATATATGGTACAAAGAATGTTTGCAGCTAGATATTGTGTGACAAAGGGAGACTTAACTTAAGGTTTTGTTGAAACATGTGACATCTAACATGCCGTAATATGTTTGAAAGTAATAATGCTATGTATTCGCCATAATACACTAACGCACAGTATATACTCTAGCTCGTTTTTAGTTATAATAAAAAGATTGCAGGTTGTATAAATAGAAGAATGCATCTGCACATAAATTGTTTTATACTTTACAATATTCGTATAATTTCACGTTGCATAATACAAATTTCCGAATAGTACACAATCAAAAAAAAGGACGTCTTCTCCAATTAATGAACGTGTAAAGATCATCATTTTCATCCAGTTTGCTTTTAAATACGATTCAGTATTACATAAAAGACAGCAACGCGTATTATTTAAAAAGAATAGTCGATCTTGGAGTATAAAAGTATCAGACGCGGCAAGCTCGTTTAACTCTTCAAGGATTTAATACAGCACATTTGACAAAGTTTTTTCATCGTTAAATTTATCATGAAATTCAAGATTTTGCAATTATAATATACGAAGTTAACCAAATACAAGATTCTGATCTTATCAATTAACTTGCTATTGAGAATATAAAAAAATCTAATATAAACCATAGATAAACCATTGCGATCGCCTTCGTCGGACGCATATGTGCGGCCGTAGCGCTCAGAGGGTTAATAAAACAACGATCGCCCCACGCGGCCCCGGCTGCCGCATTGCAAAATATCGCCGCTGTCGTTATCGTCGCGAATTAACTTGCGCGCGGCAATGAATAGGTGACCATTACACAGGCACGCGCTGCGTATCGTCATGCTTTTGCATTTCGGCTCCCCGAGCACCGGCAGTCATCGAGCCGGCCGATTTTAATACACCCTCCTGAAAATACCTGAGCGAATAATTTCAATTAACGCCAAATGCCGCCGTGAGCCCGGCAATTTTATGGAATCATCGGCTTTCGATAATCGTCCTCCGGACGTTTTATGCGCAGAGGCAAAACAGCACGATGCGAAACATGTTTCAAGAATTGAGTGGATTTGGAATTTGACGAAGATGATTACTCAACTTTGTGTTTTTTACAATGGTATTCATTTATATCCAGATATTAGTCGCTTACTGGACTTTATTGATAGAATTTTTTGGAAAGTGTAATACTCTGCGTTGCATTAGCAGTGTGTTAAAACAGTTTCTGTAATTTTGTATGTAAGTATTGGCCGTGGAAATTAGCGAAGAACCTTATTTTCGAACTGTATCAAACTCAAAAGTTTATTTGCGATTTTACTATTCACAACCGCACTAAACTTCGGTTAACATCGATAAATGGCAATATTAGTTTTTATAATAAAATGTATACGAATCGTTTTTGTCTCTAGGAGGCACACTAATGCATCGATTGATACTACGATATCATACAGAACACTTAAATACTTCTGCGTTCCCTTATACAACCACCTGCGACGGAGGTCGATAAGAGATTTAATAACTACAATTCTATCCTCGTGCTAAGTAGTCTATTTCTATTGCTCCTTCAAAAATAATCTAAGCCTATCAGTATGACAGAAAGTGAATCCCAATTGATACAACAAATCAGGCGAAACTCTTAGGCATTTCCCTATTCGCTTACCTCAGCTAGTAATTACCTTAGACAGCCAGATTAAACACAAATTCCCACCAAACATAATGAATTGAACAAATCTCTGAAGTTTCCGGTACGTTTCTAATAAAAATTAAAAAAAAAACTATTAAATTTCATACAATAAACTTTTCTTATTTTACTCTTTATATTTACTAAATACCATTAAGGTTATACATACTATTCTCCAACACGCTGTTTGTTTCTAATTTAACACTAAACCTACCGGACCGGTCAAAATGACGGTTATTTCTTTGAAAAATAGGATATGATACTGTTTCGATAATTGTGTAATAGCTATTCCAACAGCGTTCCCAGGTAGCCAATCTTTTCCAATCCCAACCGAGTCGTAACTTTAACATCTACCGAGAATCGATCATCTACCTTAGCCACTTGATCAAATCTCCGTTTTTATCATCTCCCAGCGACAGCCTGTTCATTTCACGACTTGAGCCTCCGCACCGGCAATGATCTCGGCCGGTCGGAACGATGGACCAGTCATCCGAGGTGCGAGGAGGACGGAGGGGGAACGCCAATGCACATGCACGCGGTGCATGCAGAGGGCCGCGGTCAGTGCGGCGTCGATGCACCCTCCGCCCGTGCGGATCCGGCTCGTAGCCGTTGAACGCCCATGCCGATTTCGCCGGTGTCGAGCGCGTTGTGTATCGCATCGGCCGGACCGGGAACACTGGAGAGACGGCGATAGGGGATAGGATACATATAATTACCGGGGGTCCGTGCTCCATTTCACACATCACACACCGTGTGATCGCGTCACACGGCCGACGCCTCGCCATCCTGCGCCCGATGCGCGCTGGACGCGCATTCTCTCCACCGGGTGGACCGATTTCGATTTCACGCAGGAACGAGATCGAATACCGCGACTGCTCAATGGGCGCGTACTTATCGGCTGCTGGGAAGGGAAAAGAGGCTGGCGCGGATAGCTTGGGCTTTCGAGAGTTTCGCGGATGCTTTGCGTATGCTTGTTATTGCGTTGATATATAGGTTTTCTGCAATTACATTCAAATTTTGGAAAGATAAAGAGATGTGTATGTATGTATGTGTATGTGATTTAGTGTATAAACGGTAGTCCTTGAATTATTATTGTTATTGAATTATTGAATTATGTGCGCACAGTTTTTATACATAGCTTCCTCTCTGTATGTAATTGTGTAATTGAAGTATAATGAGATTTTTTATTTCTTACTATGTAATTAAGATTATTTGATGTTTTTTAAGAACCTGTAAAAGTAGAATATGGAGACGGATACTTGTTCTTTGATCTTGTCTCTTAATGGCTCTTTGGAGATTTCGAATATATGTTCTGAACGGATTCACTGTGAGAAGGCATCTTTTTTATGATTTAGACTGATTTCGATTCTGTATTGAAAAAAAGATGGGTGTGTTTATATCGTAACAGATAATCGCCCAAATACCCATGCAAGAAATAAAAAAATTCTGTTCATGGTACGATATTTTTCGATTTTCAATATGCTTTGAAACGTATTATTTAGTAATTATATGAATGATACTTAGATACTAAGGCTGTTTAAGGTTATATTAATGGTGCTAAACGATACTCAAGATAATTACCTTTAGCAGATTTCAAGCTTCTACTTGTTACTTCTAGCGCCAAAATTGGTATGATATGGACATTACGAAAATATAGTTGGGAAAATTCAGACTACAAGATAACTTATTCCAGAAGTGCACACCACTTCGCAAAGATAATCGTAATCTACAATATTACTGAATTTTGCAAAGAGCCAATGACAAGGATATTTCCATATATACTCAATTGTGCTTATCAATTGATGTAACCATTTTTTCTAATCTCTGCAGTTTAAACTACTTAAATATCATTTTTCTTCAATTTATCGCACATTTATCGCTACAAAAAATACAATATCGCTTAAGTAAAAACCTCCATCGTACCTCTTTTGCTTATAAAACACACACATTCTGCCAATCGCTACCGAAGCTCATAACGATTACAAGACACAGATTTTATCCCCTTCACATTATAACGCGTTGGCAAGCTTTGCGAAGCCACGCGGTACACATCGCAGAAAAATCCGGGGGCGACAAGTCGGATTCGAATCATAGAATCTTTCTGGTGAACGATCGAGACGATATCCAGCACGGCGGTGTAATCCGAACAGCAGATATTCGACGCGTGTGTAGAGGCGCGTACCAGCGCAGCGCCAGGCCGCTTACAGGCGCGTGTATGTATCCGGACGAAGCAATTGAACGGCGAATGATTCAATTTGTCAGACCAATGAGTTTGTCAGGTGCCACTCCATGCCGCGCCGTACGACGCGTGAGAGCTTGAATTGGATTTGATTTAACGTTGCGCGTATTGCCGCGCATTACACACTAGAAATATCGCAAATCTCTCGCACGGCATCCAATTACTTGTTCCCCGAAATACAATGTGGAAAACGCGGGCGGGCACGCCGTCCGTGTACGTATCGCCCTACCGAGTGTTCGTCCCCGTGAAATTCCCAGTTTCGACATAATGGAGATCGCTGTATCAACGTCCCCGTTCTACGGGATCTGTTTGGAATTAGAAAAATATTTTCCGAGACTGTGCCGTGCCGGGCAAAAGTGTTTATCGCCCGCAACGGGTACCCGAGATTAATGGCGCCCCCCGCGGAATAAACAAAAAAAAAAAGGGGCTGAGGATTTTCACGCACATGGCGGTCCATGTTAGAAATTGCGAATTCGCGGATTTTTCGTACCGTTTAATTTATATCTACGGCGCGGTCGGGGAACGGCAATGTATTTATTATGGAGAAATAATGGCTGAAAAATACAGGAAAGCTGAGACGCCGCGTAGTCGGTGCTCGAGTCGCGTATGATTTTGGCAACTCGAGTTGAGTGAATTCTGAAATAAGAAAGAGGTACTTGTAAATATCTTATTGTAAGCAGTTTGTGAGTTGATTGTAAACAGAATTTGAAGTTGAAATAAAAGGACGATAAAAATATGTCCTGGTATGACGCTTTAAATACACTTATTCTTATCTTATAAAAATGAGATTTAATATAAACGTAAGTAGAACAGTTATATATTTTTAAATAAATGGTTAACCATGTTATTGTTACTATCATTTTTTTTTTTGGTTTCCATGTTCTACAGTTTTCTCATAAAAAAATAGTTCGCGTTTGCTTTATTTATGCTATTATTTCTTTTTATTTTTACAACTACGGTATTCTGATGTAATGTGATTTTGATATTCATTATTATTTGTTAATACTGCTATTGTCTAACGAAGAATAAGCATAAAGATAAAGTAATTAATGCTAAACGAGAAGATAATAATGTCAAATAGATTCCCTACCAACTTCGTACATTGAGATAAGCCAAAAAATGTTTGAGTGACAGGTACCATGTAGTTATGCAAATTAAGATCAACTAAAAAGATCTTTTTACTGATATAAGTCATTATGATATCTATTACACATGCAGGAAAATATCATTCAAATATTATAACAATCTCGACGCGCCTTTACCACTGTCTCTATTTTGAATATTGACTCTCGCTTTCTGCTTTCGCACTTACTCTACTCGACTGTTATCTTCTTCTTTGCTTTTAAACTGTAAGACACAAAACACACATACATATTTAATAAAATCTTGCAGAAAACGCGTGTTGTATTAAAACAAATAACAAACCATTCATTTTCTTAGACTCGGAATTCTCTGAAAATTTCATCCCTCTAAAAACATCTGCAACATTCTAAACATCACTTCATAATACATAGATCTTATTTTTTATTATATATGCGATTATAAACATTGTTACACAGTTACGTAGGTATATAAATATATGGCCATTACATATCTCGAAAAAAATATTTCACTACATATTCTGTCAGAAGGAAGATATACCTACATGTAGTTTGTATACTGACACAAATACAATACCTAACCCGAGTTTATATTGATACTATGCTTGTATATTGTAACGCACAGCGAGAAAGCGATTACAGAAACATAAAGGGAGTCACTGTAACTGTTTCAGGTCATAAAAATCGTTCCTCATAAATATTTAGAGCACCGGGGATTCGTATTTCCACAGAGAGGGCTGCATCTGCTGCGCTCAACGGTGTGACCATCCGACAACAGGATGTAATTGCGAACATACTAAAAACATTATTATCCCGTACAAACACCCACGTGGATAGACGTTACCAGCGTTTAAATCGAAATACAAATTATATTTACGAAACCGTTGAAATGAATCAATCGGTACCATATGCAGATTGAACCAATCATTCCATCAATCAAATGCCATACATCTGACAACGAGTTACGAGATAACATAATTCCATTTATAAACAATTACATTAAAATTAGAAACAGTAGAACATAACGTAGAAATGTACGCAAACTGGTCTGAAATAACACGACTCACGACACATTATGTAGTATAAATAACAGTAGAAATGATTAAAATGACATTCATTCAAACATACCACTATCTTTGATTTTTCTTAAAACGTATTGTACAACTAGGAAGCACGAAGTTTAACATTTGCGCAGTGTCATCAATCTGGTAATCCCGAGATTTTGAATCCAAATATATGATTAAAACAGCATGTTTGTTAATCGAAGTAACGAACAGAGTAGAGATAAGCTGCACAATCCTGCGCCCAGTGCAGACGTGGCTTGGACATGGAACATCGCAACGAACGATTGTATAATTCCTCGCTTACTTTTCCTTGCGTATTTAACGGTAAGATCGCGTAAGGACATAGCGCTACACATGTTTTCTCGCTTGTTCTTTTTTTATCCCGTTTACCGTAGCGAACGACGTACCAGCCGCTTGTCCTGACTTAATTAAATGGCTTAGGTCTGGACGAAAATCCGAGGCCGATACAGCACCGAGGCGGCGGGAAAAAATATTTCAGGAGGATTAAGGACGTAAGCTTTAGAAAAAGGTTACGAAGGAGGTCGCAGGCTGTCGTGGGAATAAATTCTAATGTGGCGGCATTATAATTGCGCGGTTTACGTTCGCCACCGGCGAAGGGCTGCACCGGAGCCAAATTAGCGACGATCATTATTTATGTCTTGCGAGGAAAGGGGGTTAAAATAGCCACTCGTTGCCGGTGCGCTTCTATAACGGCGAAGACAAAGGGTAATTAGGCTCATCCTGCCCGGGGATTCTCGAACCTGGCAAATTATTTATCCGGATAAAATGTTTGCCGAATTAAGGGCACCGATTTCATTATTGCCCGTCATTCGGATTTATTCCCTCTTTGATTTATGAATATCGTCTTTTTCTGGAAAAGGAAAACTTTTGTTTGCTACGAATATATGCGCTTTGCAATTTTGTTTTCATCACGTTTGCAACCGTAACGCGCTTTTCTATCGTCTGTAACAGAATTTGGCTAACCCCCATTATCAGTTTCTTATTGTAATTTAAAATATAAAGTCTAGATACCATACGTGAATTACATACACATTATTTATGACCACCTTTTTAAGTTATTTTATATTCATAACTTATATTGGTATTTTGATCGATCGACAATGTAATATATATGCTCGAACGTACGTAATATTTCCAAAACTCGGCTATTCAATACTACATTGTAGTCGTTTGTGTATAAAACGTTAAGTTTACTGAAAGAATATAACGAATAAGCTGGTAAAAAACACGAAATTTGCAATTTTCAGAAAGGTACATATTACCATATGTTCTCGAACTCGAATTAGAATATTGGCAGGGCATTAATGGCCTTATGTCATTTATCGATATTGCCGTGAGTCCTGAAATGTACCTTATGATTTTGTCGCGCGCAAGAGTTTCGTCCTGTTGAAAATACGAGATCGGAGGCCGATACAACTTGAGATGCAACCGTCGGGTGGTTTATCATTTCGATAAGGCGGCCAGTACACGGACGTCGGGCGTATTTTTTAATAAACGACTCTGGGGGGCGTAATTTACGGGGCACCGTGACGTCTTGTCTGGACTTTATAACGCGCTTTATGGCATAAGACAAACAGGGCCCGCTGATAAGTAGCTATCTACCATGTTAAACACATTATCCTAACGCGTTACTGACATGTCTACGCCGAAGCGCAGATAAGCAACAAGTGTGCAGTTCAACGTCGAGCCGTTTGGGAAAAGGTATTGTGTACTCACTACTCGTTAATTGTCTCCTGCCCCGTCCCCTTACTTCCAGCCCCCGCGCTGCGTTTTATTTTTTTTTCTTCCCTTCCCTTTTTTTTTGGCCGCCCACGCGGTGCACGTCGAACCACGTGAAAACACCGTGGCCACCAATATGGGACGATGTTTTAATCATCGAACGGGCTTCCGCCTTGCCTCTGTCCTCCAGTTTTTGTCCCGCTGAAAATCCGACGATGTCGAAGGGCCGGAACACCGTTCCCCGATATGGGAAATTTGTGACAATGAAAACGGCGCACCGCGGATGCATCGTACGCGCGTACTCAATGGGCGCACCGCGCATATAAATAGGAAAGAAGCCGGTATTTATATATTGTACCTACGAATGCTATGCGTATGAAATACGTATTATAGTTGAAAGAGAAGTAAACGTTTAGATGTTGTAAAATCTCCGGTACAATACGCGCGATTTTTACTTATTTTGTAGACAAAATAGGTATTACTTGTTATATAGATAAATAGGTCTTATAGATAAAATACATTGTTTTCGATGAAAGGAATGATGAGACACATGAATCACTCACGCACACCGAATTGATGTGTAGTTAAGCCAAATACGAAAGACGTTGTGTTTCGGTGTTTGTTTATGAACAGTTTGTGCATATTGTCTGTATTACTCCTTCAATTGTATTTTCCTTACGATAAGCAGTACTTTGTCAACGCTCATTATACAAAAGTAACAATAAAAGGGATATGCTATTCAATTTCTTATAGAGATGCAACAATCTGTACAATATTCCTTGTGTGCCTAGTTTATATTGAAAGAAAAAACATCTTTCTATTGGTTTTTAGTATAACAATTCAGTAACGTCACAGTGTAATATTCTCTGATGAGGAAATCTGATACTGTTGGAGGAAAAAATATTATGGCACAGTATGTTATCCGCGGTTATACTTCAATAGCTTTTTCGATAATGAGCAACAGTGCTAATGTACATTACCGTATTATAATTTAATAGGAGCACACTTTTGCAGTTTATATAGATACCGTAACTTTTTCCCCAATACGTTATTACGCAAATAAAAGAGATTTTTAAAAGCTAATTTTTTTATGAATGTTATAAATTTACTTTTGATAGGTCAATGCGTTAACAAAAATTATATAGATATAGCGATAGCAAAAAAGTGACATTTGAAGTTAAAATGCCAAACATTAATATTCTATTACATTAATTTATTTCTTTAATGCAAACGCAACAAAATTTTTTTAATTTATAGGACGTCCGCTTTATATATCGATTTTGTATATATACACCAAATTTTACCTCAGCGGATTGATAGCTTTTTCAACACTTTTAAAAGGATTCATACCCTTCTATTACGTGAAAAAAAAGTACATCGTTTTACATTCCTCACAAAAATTCGATCGTATTTCTGTCAGCCGTAAATTTTAAATGTTTCGAAAATCGAGGCAACGATGTGGTAAAGCCATTCATTTTGTGACATCCTTTATAAAATAACTTATACACTCCCTGCGATAATATTCTCCAATAACCAATCAAATTACCTTTAACAACTATTCGATGAAGCTTTCTAAAGACGACTCGAGGAAAAAGAATTGGGGATTGTTTCTCCATGAAGGAGAAAATCCAATGGGCGAACAACAGTGGCAAGAGTGATCGCGTGGGCCTTCTAAAGCAATATTTCACGGAAATAGCCGATGAAGCCTCCTTATGGTCAGCAAATATAATAAACTTGGGGTCCATATATCCGTGCTTATGGTCGTCGGTTGGCAGACCCCAAGAAAAAGCATCGGTACGCAGTGTGTCCGCGCAAGAAAAGGGGGACGCGGCACGAGATCGTCATATTTTCTGATTTTCCACCAATAAACCCCATTACTATTTATCAGGCTAATGCGTCCTTATAACTCCCATTAACAACAATCTATACGCTCTAACGCATTAGTGGCCGGACCCGCGCCTCCCTGAAATTTATTATTCGCCGTGAAAGAACCGTTCTTCTTAATTGCATATAGGTTTGTTATTACAGTATTAGGGTATAATACTTACGATCCCCTGGAAAAGTAGTATCGATATTAATCTCTGAACTCTCGAGTTTCCCCCGAACTATGCGAAATGTTCTTTTACCCTTTCTTATAGAGCACAATAAAGTGGCCATTAGGAAGTATAAATGACCCACGGTTACCAAAGTTTTGTAGTCTAAAAGGAAACGTTTCTCATTCGGTACTCCTGCGTTGAATCTTTGGACAACGATATTTATATACGTTTAGTCGCAGGTTACGTGCGAGTTTTTGTACTTACCCTTAGAACATGGCACATGAAATATTTGTGTTTTAATATTTAATTACCGTTACCCCCACGTGAAAAATTAATAATATCTAATAAATATTTTCTACAAATCGATGGCGGATAATTTATTATTATCTTCCCGAAGCAGGATCACTGATAAAATTTATATTTTCATCCAGTTACCATGTTTGAAACGAACTCAGGGCAGCTTCTTACGCTTCTATGATGACCCTTGCTTAATCTAAACGAATACAATGTTCCAGTGCCCTCCCGTTCCTCTTTCAACATATTAAACACTTGGTCGGGCTTTTCATTTACGTACAGCATAGTGAGTAATGCCCGCCCACGTTTGTTTCGGAATTAAATTACAGCTGCCACCGAAAAGTGAAGTAAAACTAATAGAGTGAAATTCAAAGGATATACACGACGTTACATACGATAAGATGTTAAGAATCCCAAAGTGGCTTTCGCATCTGGTTGGATCGTTTTCGAAAATAAACGGGGAGAGATTGTGACTCATTAAGAACCGGCAGGAGAGTTCCGTTTAGAAAAATAATCAGCTCATCGACTCGCTGTAACTGACCCTGTGGTAGACTAAACAGTGTCATAGGTCGTGGTGTACATTTGTGTACATAAATCCACTCTGAAGGGTCCTTGCTTCCTGCCACGCAGTACACTTGGCTACTGCGTCTTCATTTTGAGAGTCTCAAGACGCTACGCTTTTCCACTGAAACCAAGTGTTTAAAAACTTACACCCCTTATTTTATGATGGACATTAACGGATGCACGTGGAGTTTAGAACGTTTGATCGCTATTCACGGTGCTTTTGCTGGCAACTGCATATAAATAGATATTATCGTTATATCACTAATTCATTTATCCTTTCATCACGTGACCTTCTCTGCAACATACTATTAAATTACGTATTCGTAAAATACGTAAAGAACACAAATATACTTTATAAGATATTATATAACTAGTTAAAGTGATACAACAGCTTGAAATATACCTACTAATCTACGATCTTTATGTATTCCTAACAAGTGTCAAACGTAATTAAACATTGAATAATGTAATCTGTTATTTAATCACGACAGATTTATAAATATATTGTTAAAAATCGATAAAGACAACACATCTTTCTTATTCACAATGAATTTTGACAAGGGCAAGAAATCACGATTAATCCAAACAGACTGACATGCTTAAAGCCTGAAATGATAAAACAGATAAGTAATCCATCAAAAAACCTACATCCTAGGATATCGTAACTCCACAGTACAACCAACAAATAAATACGATATAAATTAGATTAACACATTTCGTGCTGCACACTGCATTTCCATTCAGACTATTTAGAATATTCCTTGCAAAACGAAAAATAAAAAAGAATTGTTTCTTAGCAATGATAAAAATGGTAAGATACGTGCTAGAAGTAAATTTTAACGGCGTGGCGAGATACACTCCACATGATTTGAACGATAATCAAAAATAAGTCCGAAAATAACGAAAAATCGATCGCACACGGAACGTGTTAACTCATTATTTACCATTGTCCCCTTTTTGGGACGCTTACTTTCTATTCATTTGTACCTAAACAGTGGAATTTTTAGTTTTAATCGTTGTATCTAAATGCTGTACTGACTGCTATACTTATTACAAACTCAATAAAAGAATCTGTTCTCTAGTTACCTCACAGTAGAAAATGACAGAACATGACATTAAAATTGGTGACTTCTTTAGGTTCGTATTTGGCTTTGGCATATAATGGGTTAAGGAACAGTTTTCAGAGGATAGTCACTGAACTGTCGTTACACGAGTAGAGTAAATAATGTCATACAAATCTCTTTTCTCTTTGCACCCGTGTCTTCTATCTTACGGCCTGCGGTCAAGGGGGCTCGAAGAACCAGCTTTCTAAAGCGATGGTGCAGCAAGTTGCACGACTAACCGAAACTTTAGTACCCTTATTTCGCATTTGCAATGAAATAAGGCTCGAAGCAACGAAAAAGTCCGACCGCAAGTAGCGCGCCGCTCGTACAGGAGGCAGGCGCCAAGATTCGCCGCAGCGCGATGTAATATAAACGTCGTAAAATAGGAACCAGGTGAATCGTATAATTCGGCGGGGGCGAGGAGGGACTGCGCGGGGAGGGCGGGGGGTAGACTTCAGAGTAATTCTCACCCGTGCTGCGACGTTCGTGTACGTTACCACGAGCCACCACGTACGACGACCGCATCGCACACGTGCTGCTCATATCGCCTCTAGCATAAAGGGGAGACCGGAAAGGACGACTCGGTGTAATATACGAAGAGAACGCGGTCACATCCGATTCCCTCTCGTTTCATCGTGTTTTTGCCGGCTTGAGATACGCGGAGCTAGAAAAGACACTTCGTTGCCGATTTAAGGCTCTCGCCGCTGAATTCTTGCTAGGGTAGCAAACAGCTATTCCATTAATCCATGGTAAAACTTTTAATACATGTATTACGTAAGTAACTTTCTTGAGAATTTCGAGCTGATATCTTTAAAGTATCGTTTTGGCAGATGGCATCAATATTTATTTATCGAGAGATACAGCTGCGGATTATATTGGTTCATCATAGGTATATTTGAATTATAGGCAAATGTAGATATCATTCGTGTGGTAAATTCATTTCCTACCGTTACAGAGCCGTTGTGAATTTTCCAAAGATATACCTGTCATTGATGTAGAATATTAGAGTTTATCAAGACCAATCATTCACGTTTAAAAACGAACACGCATTATTCATACCTACTTTCGTGCTAAACTTTAATATCATCGCACTGCTAAAAAATTCTTTCGATAAGTAATTTATATTTCACGTCATATAACGACGTAAGTTTACAACAAAGAGCGCACAAACTTCGAAGTGACACGCACCAAAGTTCTTTTCCTATTTTCTTCGACACCCATTCTTTGTTCCAACAGACCCTGTAGCAAAGCAATGACCACCTTGTTTACTCTCTATCTTCCTTCGGAGGGACAAGGCTCGAAGCGCATCAGCGACCAAAGTAAAGCCTTCAGGGCCGATCGCGAGTTTCCGCACTCGCGCCGCGGATTTGATAGTCGTGGATCTGCTGAAGAAAAAATTGCTGACACCACCTGAGAGCCGTTCCGTTATCGCAGCGTATTTGGCCTTCCCTGTCGGCCCTCCCGGCGCGGTTAATGCCGCAGGTATCCTTTGGTAAACAACGGAGCAGCAGGTTGTTCAGATTTTATTTGTCGAGCCTGGCAGCGCCCTTCTCTGCCTTTTCGCTTATCGTCCTCGAACGGTTCGCCCCGACGCATTGAGTGCCCGGCGCTTCCTCCCTTCTCCTCCCCCTCCCGCCCCCCCCCTCTCCCGCCCTTGCCGCCCTCGTCAGAAATCCGTAAACGGGCAAATATTAAAGTTTCCCCCTTCGTGCGCACCGATAACAGGGGTCTCGGTTTCGGCGAGCACGATACCATCTTTATTCCCCGCGACCATAAAATTTTACAGTCGGCGGACAGGGATTTTTATCATCGCCCTCTCCGTACCTTTTTCTTTCGCGCTGTGCACCTCTCGGATCTCGTCCACGTAATAACGCTTCGTTACAGGAGCCGCTTATTGCGATCGAGAATTTCCTGTCGTACGGCGATCCTTCGAGCTCGGATACATCGCTGCGTGAACTTCTAATACGGTTTCATCGCGATTTTTGGGCGTTGAAGAAAGTGTGGGTTGTTGAAGAAACGTTGAAGGGGAAGATGTTTAATCGAGGGATAGTGGATTCGCGGATATCGCGAGATCACGGAAATTATTGTACGAGGAACGTTACAGGGAGAATCAGGACGAAGGGAGATCGCGAGAGATAGATTTGCTTGCCTTTGATAAAGACATAACCATGGTATGTACGGTGATAGGATTACGGTGATGGAGTTTACAGGGTAAGGCGGAGATCCAGCATTCCCGTTTTTCGTCGCTCCCGGAGACGAAGTCAGGGATTCTCCATGGATAGAATGTTCGTGTGGCAGAACAAATAGTGGCGACCTTAGAACCTCTATGGTTTGTATTGGATACGGAATTAAGGCACGGGTACTGTAGAATTAGAGGAATCGTCGCAGGATTTACTTCACGGGGATAACCGTAGCGACTTTGAAGCGCGAGAGGTTGATTCCTTTTCCTTCGAAGGGAACACAGTCCAGCGCGTGCGGCGATAGGATTATGATAGCGAAGTTTACGGGGCAAAGCGGAGATCAGCATTCCCGTTTTTGGTTGTTCCCGTAGAGAAGACCAGGGACGCTCCGCAGGTGGCAAAGGGTCTCCGTCGGCACGTTATGGCGCGTCCGTCCATTAGCCCGCGTCCCTGAAAATTATTTGTGACAGAAGGACAATAGGTGAGTGTGCTGCAAACAAGTTAGCCATCTCCCGATTTTGCGGAGTGGCAGCCTCATAATTGTTACGACATAACCTCCAGATAATCGCGTCTAAAGTTTGAGGACGTTTCGTACAGTTAGTTGGCGGTTTGGTTGGAGCCGGGCATTTAGCCCGTATTGTCGTGCATACGCCGAGCGTGGATATACACGCTCGGAGACCCCTTTGGCTACAGGGTCGTTCAAACGGAACGTACGTGTCCCCTGCTGTCGGCGTAGGGCCTTGTACCTTCTCACCAGCTCGAGTGTCCGTAATCCGTTCACGGACGAACTGCTGACTCCACACGGCGTGCACAATGCTCGTTACTTCAACTTGCTCGTCGTTGTGTACGCCGTTAATACAGCGAAGTCGCGTAATTTGCATGCCTCTCCATTCCGTAATTACCGTCGTCGTATTAACCGCATTAGGATTTATGGCGCCGTTGGTATTGGCTTTGTAAATTTGCGATCGCGCGGTGTCAGGGCGTCGATATTGTTCCGGGGGAAAAGGTGGGGCCAAGGTGTACGATGAAAGATTGGACGGAGATCTAGATTTTTGCGTAGGTTTAAGCTGAGGATTTCAGGATTTAGTTGAGATTTTGGATAGTATAAAGGAAGGGCGTAATGCCTTAGACGAAGAAGAATATACTTGTAGGGTAAATACTGTAACTAGTGGTGGAGTGACAGCGCAGTAAAGGAAGAGTAAATGCGAAGGATACAATTTTATTTAAGAGACAGAAGCGTTATAATTGTACCGAGTATCTAACCTGTAGATACGCTGATCGGTCTTCTAAGCATTGGTTATATTTAAGACGATGATCATGGATACGCAAGATTTTATTATTATGTTTATTTCAGAAGGACGTTCCATATTTTCAAATTGCGGGGAGGAAGCTAATTATTTATATACATTTTTAACCATCTTTGCATGAACTATTTTCACCAACTGATATTTCCGGATTAAAACAATCTTCTAAACTATCTTTTTATCACATCGTTCGACATTATTATCATTAAACATTTTAATAGTATTTTTACAAAATACAAAAATTTTGCATATTATAATTTGTCTTCTAGTTATCATATGTATTTTTTATAAAAATAATGCACATATCTCAGATTAGAACGTTTCTATAACGTAACCTGGACCGGGAAATTATACAAGCGCTCTAGTTTTTCCCATAGATTCTACAGATATAAGAGGCAAAAGATTTTAATTTAAGTTACCATGATAGAGATCAAGAGCGACATCAGGTTTCCTGTACTCATACTTCGTCATTTTTCGACATTGAATAACAGCAATATACTACGTACCATATTAAAGACCAAGCAATACAATCTAGTCAAAATAATCACAGCAAAAGCAAAAGATTGGAGAAACAATCTAAGACGGCCTTGTGCAGAATCTTATCAAATAAAACTACGTTCTAACCTAAGCCTCTTCTAAGGTTTTAGCAGATGATACAATTTTAAAAATCAATGTCAAAAAAATCAAGCAAATAACATTGTAGGTCCCGCAATCTGCTAACCACGTCAATGGTCTATATCTATCTATTCTATACACTCGATTTATGCAGTAAACAGATTAATTTAATCGGTCTAACATACACAGCTAACAGAAGACTGAAAGTTCCTCAAAAATGCGGCGTTCTACGCTCCTGGGATTTTTATAAAAAAAATAACACAGAGATGCTTTCGTTTCTTTCGATAATTATAGTGTCACGTAGATCGATGCCAAAAAGTGAGTACAAGCTCCAAATGCATCGTAGATCCGACAAATTTGAAACGCACCTCGGATAAATCTCAAGCCGAATAATCCCAGCGATCGAAGCCAAAAAAAAATCAAACAAACGCCGAGATATCCGAGGTCAGATAGAGAGAAAGAGGGACAGGAATAGAAATGCACAGCGGGCATGCAGGAAGCCGCGGTTAATGCGAGCGACCGCACGAATTAACGCTTGTTTCCAAAAGCCCTAACGTGCCCGCGACAATTCTTGAGTGCTGTCTGCTGCAGAGCCGGAGGAGGGATCGAGAGAGGGAGAGAGAGAGAGAGAGAGAGAGAGGGAAAGAGAGAGGAGGGAGAGAGGGACAGAGAGAGAGAGAGAGAGAGAGAGAGGGACAGAGAGAGAGAGAGAGAGAGAGAGAGAGAGAGAGAGAGAGAGAGAGAGAGAGAGAGAGAGAGACATTCAACCCCTCTCCTCCGAGCGGCACCCTGCCGACTGTTCCATCGCCTACGCTTCCTCCACCGCCGCCTCCGCCGCAACCAACCCCTTTCTCTGACCCCGGGGATGCGAAGCAACCACGTTAAACGTTGGTAATGTTAACGTAAATAGATTATAACACTCTGTTAAACAGGCAGGCAGGCAGGCCCGGGCCTCGGCTCGTGCGAATTACTCACGGATCGCGTGACACGTTCCCCTGTCCTGCCAACCGCCGCTTTTGGCTATCATCCTACATGCTGCACGCGTCGACGACGCTGTCCTACCGCCCCTCCTCCCCCGCCCCTCTCTGGACACCCCCTCTACGTGGACACGATGCCGAGTTTTGGAAGCGCGGTCAGTACGTAGCCCGGCGTTTGCGAGCTCGTCATTCGAGTTGCCACGGGTTTTTATTTCCTTCGATTTCCTTGTTAGAAGACGACTGATCGTTGTTAGAGGAGGCAAATTGATGGATGAGCTTCTCGCTTTCGGATAAAGGATACCTGGAGGAAGGAAGTTTGCGTCTGTTTTCAGAGTCGATTTATCCCATTGGGTGTAATGAATGTAATGCAGAGAGTTGGATCGACTCTGCGTTGAATGAAGATAATTTTGAATATTGAAACGAATATTTTATTCGTGCTACATAAGGGTACCGTGAATTTTTGTTATTTTATTGTATCGTAACCGATTTGTTCTCTTGGTTCAGCGTGTGTTCCAAATTTGAGCCAGAATCGATCTGTGCTTTTGTATGACAGTTCCAATTTGTACTTCTTTATATTGAAATTAATATTATGATTTCTGTGCCGCTATACGAAAAATGTTATATTACTTCTAGAGAAAACATATGGAGCCAAAGTTGTACGTTTACTGATTTTAATATAGGAAATAAAGTAATTATTATCGTAGATGGCGGGAAAGATAAGGCTTAGCAACAAATTTCTTTTCGGCTGAATATTTTTAAATAAAAGTCTCTAAGAGTATAGGTCGTTTGCTCAACAGAATAAACACGGTCCTTCTAAATGCATCCTTTGCAGCTATAGCGTGATACAAATATTGTAAAAGTAATTATTCGCTCGTTGTGTCATGTTAAATATGTCATATTAAATTTATTATAGAATTTGACGGATAAACTGATAAATTGATTTACGTGGTTAAATACGTTGCATAGGCTTCATGCTTTTTACATACATGTTTCACGAGTTTGGTCGTGAGATTTGACAGTGTCGAAGATGTAATTATTTATCGTAAATTGCCGGTTATTAGAATAGGTAGTTATTATTATCTCAACATACGGTGCCTTTTTGGATGATTGCTTCCGGTTCTTCCTCCTCTCACGCAGCAAAGGAATATGTTCGCAATAACTCGCTCGTAACATTTTTATGACAAGAGCTCGTCTGCTTCGTGAACCTCGTTCGTCTATACAGAAACTTCCTCCGACATCAATATGGAACTGGATCTCACGGAAAGAATGCTTTTAAGACGATTTTCTTTCCTGCAATTCCGCGCAGTTATATTCCATCTTACGTCTTCTTGCCTAGGCGAGTTACATTTTCTTGATGGTAGCATTGAACACGCGTTCTTATTGTCTACCATAGAAATCTGCATCAGACCATTTCTATGGTTTTATATACTCCCATCTGTTCAGACGAAATATGTATAATAATTCATATGTAACGTACTGACCATCGTATAAGTGGATCGAATCGTTGAAATATGATATATCAACTATATAAAGCAGCTTGCAAAGAGGAGTCTTTAAATCTTTATTAGAAATCATCGAGGATCTCAATAATCATACAATAAGAAAAACTTCATAACCGAATTATACGATTATATAACTTTATCTCAGTCATCTTGTACGTCTTGTTTATCAGTCCGTATCAGACGAATTACCTTTAAACCGCCACTCTCCAAAATACAGGTTTGCAAAGTTTTCGACCAACAAGCGTATCGTCGATTTTAAAGTAAAAAGTTAAACCTAAAAGGCCGAATGTTTGCGTGCGGCTTTAACCCACGAAACTAGGAAATCCACGGTCGATGCCATCTCCGTCGCCTTAAACCCCTGCACCGGGGTCGAAAGTGAATTCAACCTACTTTTACTACCGTCGAGCCCGCGCGTCGTGGGAGGTGAGGTCCTCACCCCACGTGCCCGAAAGTGGCGGTCACAAAAAGCCGCCCTTCGTGGAACAAAGCACTACTTTATAGTTCCTTAAAAGGTGGCACATTTGGAGACGTGCGTACCCAGATATCTCGTACCACACGCATCGACGACGCTCGGCTGTGTGCCGCTGCTAGGAGCACGTGTCGCACACCTAACCGCCGGCTAATGCATTTTTACGGGGGTTAAAATCATTTATAAGCTATAAATGGGGATTATTGGGCCACCGGCCCCCCTTACGTCCCAATAAAAGTACACTTTGTCCTGACTAGACACGGCCAGTCACTCCGGCTCCTCTCTCGTACGGCCTCTTTTTATCTCTTATTTACAACTCTTTTATTCGTCGATTCCATCTCAATCAGGCCTGGCCCTGTCCCCTGACCCTGTCGACCTGCGGGTTCGTTGTCCTGAAAACAAGGTGCCCGGGATTAAGGTCGCTCGTCTTTACCCCCTTTTTCTCACCGCTCGACTTTCGGCTGATTCAAGACATCACTGGTGAGATCGATGCGATATAAATCCAAGGCTAAAGGGAGTTATTTTGCGGAGCAACCAAAGAAAGAAATACTTTTAGTTACTCGATAATAAATTGTACACTGCAGTGTGTACGATTTTACGAAAGCACACAGATCTATTTGATGGGGTGTATATCGAGTAGACACGAGAGTGTTATTGTATTATACCGAAAATTTTATTGTGAAAATTGAAGTAATTTATTTTTCGGCTTTGAGAATAATATGAAAAACGACGCTTTTCAGTTTATATTATATTTTATATATAAATGATTCTTTGGTTTTATATAATACCAAGAAGTTTTCTTTTTTCATGTTAGCGGTAACGGATTTTGAAACCTTAACTGTTAACAAATTCCTCTTATTCATGATTCGCACATTATATTTCAATATTACAAATCACCGAAAGGAGTACTCATTGACGTAAGTTGCCTATCACGCTGCTTGCATAAATCCATATCTTCGAAAACCACGGATAGAACTAAGAAGGAGAAGGATGAAATTTTTGTTCGATATCGAAGAGCGGAGATGAGCGATTCATAACTGGTCTCATACTTCTAGTCAACGTTATGTTCTACGTATCGAAGTGCGTGTGTACCGACGTATACATGCCATTCGCAGTAACTATTAGAGCCCGCAGCGATATTGCTACCGCAATATTCAAATCCGAGCCACGAGTAATGTCTGCTTCGCGTATAGATTGCTCGCCCCAGGGCGCGCTGTGCATTCCGTGAATCACAATAATTCCGATATTGCCTTCTGTTCTCGCTGATCATTTCGCTAAGTACGATGTGACGGCTGAACTTCATGCACGTACGGGTGACGTCTATTGTGGAAAGCGAAAATACACATATTTCTCGACGGGAGGAATTTTAGAAGCGCACGCATTGCCCTCCTGTCGTCGCACTGGCGGAAGCTCCCGGGAAATTTGCGCTTTGTTGTAGTTAATACCGATATTCGCATTCGCTCGAAAGGATAGTAGGAGTTTTTCAATGCCAATTTCTATAAGCAAACGTTGCGCCAGGATACAGAGGGGCAATAGTTTCGAATGGTATCTCCACTACACTACATTGCGAGTGGTATATCGTATATCGAGCATTTTCCTATTTTACGTTTCAACATTAATGTGGAGTGGCTTGAACGCGACGGTTTTGATTTCTTCTGCTTAAGTAAAAGTTAGAATAAAACTAATAACATGCTGAATATTAAATCATTGAAATAGTATTAAAATTTGTACGGTGCCTCAAGATTCTAATGAAATGTATCGTGGAAATTAATACGGCGTAACATACCGGTATACATGTATAGCTCTTTATAAATTCTGATTGGTCGTATAAATGTAATTTATTTGGTTTCTCAAACTTTTCAATCGAATGACGTATATACTTGTATGGCCAACCATGGAATATTATGTATATCGTGTTTCGATACTTTTGTAATTATAATAAAAAAAGTTACACGCAAGATGCTGCTATGCCTTCAGACAAATTCAAGTTCTTCGAACTGGAGAGCGTGTATTTCTCCAAAACGCCGTTCCTAGAGATAATGCTTCCCGCCTCTTCCGGATAAAGCTCCAATTCAATTACGACGGAGCACTCAGGCCGAGAGACTATTCCTTAGAAAACAAAGAAATAAAAGTGTTGACATTAGGCAAAAACAGAGCAAACCAAATTATTTAATAAACGTGGTATCGGTAAATACATCGTATTCTTAATCATGGAAAAATCTAAAACCCAGTTTATATTCTCCACATTCAAGATCAGTGCACAACGTATTAGGTTGTCTCAAGAGTATCTTTCGCTATCCGCACGCAGCTGCTTTATCTGGCAATGCTTACACAAACACGTAATCTAATCCGTCAAACGTACTCTTTATTTTTAATCGTCCTCTAGCTGTACACATAATTGAATAATATGATATAGACCAACAAATATTGTACATCTATTATTTTCTTTTAAAACAAAATATAGCTTTGGAACAACCCAACACTTGGATATACCAGCTACAAATCCAGCATTTATGTAAAATCTTAAAACAACTCGAATTTGTCGAGACGGACAGTCAGTATCCCTCCCAAGGAGCGTCCCAGAAGCTCCAATACCTTCTCGAGCTAACGCTCGAGTTCGAATACATTGAAGCAGTCAAGAGGAAAAAGCGTGTCGGCGAGTAACTGGGACAGGAATATTTAAAATCTAGGACGCGGGACTACAATTCGTCCCTCCAGGTTTCTCGATAAACCATCTCGATATCCGCTGTCGTTCGGCCAGCCCAGCAAAAGGAGCGTCGGAGGCGAAACTGAGTTTTTAATTTGGCGCGTGTCACTTGACAGGTTGGAGGGCTAGGTGGGCCCGGGAGAGCGGATGGAACAAGAGCCGTACGAGCAGCCAGATGAATCTCTCTCTCGCATTGTCTGCGTTTCAATGGATATACCCGCCCACCTCTCTATTCCTTCGCGGTTTTTTGAGCGTTATTTTCGGTGACAAATATTATCGTGTCGAACAATGTGATCGCCCTCAATGCCTGCTCCGCTCTGCTGCCTTCCTCCTCGACTGCCACGGACTGACGTTCCCGCTCGGGCAGTAATCTTCGACATTGTCTCCCGGAAGCGTGCCTGCGGCCATATTGGAATTGCTAATGCTCGACGAGGCGGCTGCAACCTGATGAAAACGAACTGCGGAGACCGGCGACGAGGTCTCCGTCGACGTGGATCGATACCGATCACCGAGAGATGGAAGGTTTATCGAGGAAACAAAAGAATTCTCATCGAGCCGCGTTCTTCGGTTTCATCGAATTCCAACGACTTCACTGCTCCTTTTTTTTTGTACTTATTGCACTTTTGTAAAGGCACTAGTTTTTTTCCTTCATTTTTTTTTATCATAGAAGAATAAGATAGGAAAGTCGTATGTGAGAAAATCCACAATAGTGTTTTTATATTCTAAGAAAGTAAAAAGTGTAATGCGTAAAAGCTTAAGTGAAAACTCGATAGGGTTATTGATGATATACGAATTAAAGTTACGAGAATAAAGGAATGTAAATGTTGTATCAGAAATGATGATGAAGGGAGGAATTTTAAATTTCTATTTTCATGCAATTTGCAATGTTTATTTTACGCATATTAAATTTCTACGATATTCTACCGAAAGAAAGTGATAAGACAACTCGATTTAAGACATATCAATATCCTTAACAATGTAGTTAACATGATCATGTTTTGTGAAATGTGATGTAAAATAATGCAAAATCGTGTGAAATACAGGTTAGACAATATATGCTTTTGCAAAATATACCATCTTTCTTATAATAATAATCGAATTTCTAAAGCCGATGTATCGGCGCGTCCGTAAAACAAGCGTTTCAGAAGCTGGATGGTTATCGAGATTGCAGAAGGTACGGTTATCACGATGGAGAGAATGGCAGAATACATTCAGCCCGGATCCTTGCCCGAGGTATCGCCACGATGGAATGCGAGGCTGAACAACTGTCGTTGTTGTCATTTTTGCGGGTATTAAAATCGGGCTTCTGCTGCTTCTAGGGGATGAGTCTTGACCAGCAATGTATTCGAATATGGATTGAAAGTCCGTCGAATCGACAGGCGTTAGTGCCACGATAAATAACGAATATTGCACGGTAGTTGATAATGCGTTTAGATGCGTTAGAAATTTTTGTTTTTAAACACTACTATGGTCCAAATAAATTTTGTTTGAATTGTTTAAAATCGTTTTTTAAAATAGATGTACACATATCTGTTTATAAAATAGTGCTGAACGTCGTCCTAAGATTATCGCTTTTACATAAAACTTTTTAAAGACGTAAGTCCTTTAACCTTACACGTATTAACACGTGTTAATGGTGAAAAGTACAACTGGACCGACAATACTGACGGTCTTTGCAAATTCCGATTTCTATCAGTATGATTTTACTGATGTATAATAAACTTTGCTGAAACTTCATCTTTAAGATATAATAATACTACCATTTCAATAAATGGATTAATACCTGCAGATATTTGATATATATTAACAAATACATACAATCCACATACTTAAATAAATTCCATAGAAATATCGAGTATATTTCTCAAGACATCCGTTAATATTTTCGTCATTATCTGCCGAACCCGTTTTAGAAACATTGTCTTCTAGAACCATATTTAATGCCCGACAAATAATCGTACAACATAAACCATTATTCGCCAAAGCCAAGTGCAAACCTAAAAAATACACTAATTAATTAATTTCTTACAATAACCTAATTAGAGAAAAAATATTTTGCTCGTGTACGTAACTCTTATAGCAGACAGTATAACATTTAGACACAATAATCAAAACTAAAAGTTCCACTGCTTAGGTAGAAATCAATAAAAAAAACAAGCATCCCAAAAACAGGACAATGGCGAATAACAGGTTGACAAAAGACAGTTCCTAGCAACGCACGAAGAATTACGCCAGACACAGAAACGTCGAATCATAATCGTAACAGTGAACATTGCCGAAATACCGGAAGGAACCACTCGAAGGCGAGATCCGTAGAAGGGGCGAATGTCTTCCGTCAAAGTTTTCTTTTAGGAAACGGCAAGAGGGCCGACAAAGTGGCAGAAATTTCGAGCGATGGAAAGGACTCGCCTTCGCGGAGACAACTTCAGCCACGGCGTGTCGGTGGTAGGTGGCCGGGGGATGGACCGTGGCTCGATTCGGTAGCGGGCCCCCCGAGGCACGTCGAGGATCGAGAGACGCGCCATTTCATCCGCAGACTGCCGATATCGCCCACCCCATCCAAAATATCTCATTCCCAAACGCCTGGAGCCCTCGATGGATTACAAACCTATCTATTACTTCCCTGTCCCCTCTTCGTCCCTCGACGAGTAACGAGGAACCACGGAGCCGACGCGCCGTCTGCTCCCATTCGGCTTTCTGAGGATTCTCGTAGGGAAATTTTTTTACGTAGATTCTGATTGTCCGAGAGGAAGAAGGCAACGCCGACATTTGGCGGTCGCAGAAAGGTACGTTTGAAGTGTCACCGAAGAATGATAGAAGTTATTCGGGGAATCTGTAGGAAGGATGTCCGCGTGTTACGAAATGCATTAATCCGCATAGGTGCTTAAGATCGTTGTTAACAAACGGAATTTGTATTGAATAGGTTTAAAAAGCTGTGTCTAAAGTTTAGACTGGTGGTATGTACAATTTTTATTTTGTACGTTTGGGCGAAGGATTTAGTATTAACGTTTATGCTTGATGAACTGAAAGTCTTTAGTAATCATACTATAGACATACTCCATCAGAATCGAAATATTAGATTTAGGCAAAGATGAAAAGTCTTAAATAACGAGTCATCTGCACAGTATTGTCGCAACGATAAGATGTAAATCTTGTTTTTCTAAACCTACCATCAATTATCTTTCGTAGATGCTAAAAACGATCATAGCATCAGTTTTATAATTAGTGTTGATTACGTTACGTCACTTTACCAGGGGTCGTAACATGTTCTTTTGCAAACTGAGTAATATTTCCAAACAACACACACACACACGTATGTATGTATGTATAAATGCATACAATATATACAGTATATATA